>ML778766.1:153549-167525 GCA_009831015.1 Picea engelmannii
ATGGAGATTTGGTTGGAATATCTTATCTAAGATATATGAGAGATATGTGTGAGGATTTAAAGGGATTATATTTTGTAATAATGGGAAATAGGTTGAGAGAAAAGTGGATCTGTAATAATGAGATGGTTATCTTATCTTCAAGGTCTCATGTATAAAAGAGAGTGCTCTCTCTTAATGAGAATTCAATTAGGAGCAATTAGAATTCAATCAGTTGTAAGTAGAGAATTAGAGTAGTCATTAATGGTAGTCATTAGGATTTGAAAGAGAAAGGGAGACTTAGATTTGATTCATGCTTTTATTATTTTGTTATGAAGATTGATTTGGTTATTGTAAAAGAAGATTGCCTCATTGGCATGAGATCACATATGTTGTTGTGTTATTTAACTCATCATATGTTGTACTTTCTTTTCCTTCATGTAGTTCTCCATTTCTAGATTAATTCCTTTACGCAATTTCTCATTCCTAGATTAATTTCATTTACGCAACCAGATTAATTCAATTCCAAGTTGTGTGTTAGATTAATGATTCTATTTTAGTCGTGTGTTAGATTAATGATTCAATTTTAGTTGTAGCTTAAACATTAGATTAGATTAGTCCCACTTCAATATTGCATATACTTTGCGTGTGATTCGTCAGTTTATGAACCTCGGGTTGACAAATTAGATAGTTGGGTAAATACTACAATGTAATTAATTCAACATTAGTTCGGCCCAATGTAACAACTGTTGTTCCTTTTGTTTCGATTGTTGTTCCTTTTGCAGGTTGTGTTGTTCCTTTGAATAGAACAACTATCGTTCCCTTTATGATTGTTGTTCCTTTAGAGGTGTTTCATCTCTGGAGGCTGGGTATTGAAAACAAAAGGTAATAACCTACGTAGGTGACAAGTAAAACGCTTGTGCCAATGCCTACCTTTGGTTGATGCATAGAGGTTGTTTTTAGGACATATTTAGAGCCCAACATTTTGGCACCGTTTCCGAGGAAGCACGATGGATTGGAGTTTAGATTTATTTTTCATGAAATTGTGATTAGACATGCTCCTAACTCTGAGGTGACATATGGGTAAGGACATGTAGCGTAGTGTAAATTTCAATTCCTGCAAGTGTGGTAGTTTAAATTTCTTTTTCATGCAAGTGTAATCAGACATGCTCCTAACTCTATGGTGACATATGGGTAAAGACATGTCGGGTAGTGCAAATTTCAATTCCTGCAAGTGTGGTAGTTTAAATTTCTTTTTCATGCAAGTGTGATTAGACATGCTCCTAACTCTAAAGTTACATATGGGTAAGGACATGTAGGGTAGTGTAAATTTCAATTCCTGCAAGTTAGTGTAAATTTTAATTTTGCAAGTGTGATCTACATGTGTTGGTTCTAAGGGTCATAGAGCTGCTTCAGTGTAGATTTTTCACTCTCCCTACCAACTATCAGGAACGTTTTAATTTTCGCAACTGTGAAGAGTAATTATTTTCCATTTCAGTAAGAGTGTTTTTATTCATGTTTTTTTTATTTCGGTTTTGGGTGCTGTAAGAATCATTTTTTTAACATGGTTTAACAATGAGTTTAATATTGGAACAACTCACTCAGGTCCTAGAAAAAGTTGGGATCTCATCTTCTCTGGAAGATGAGATCTTGACAATAGCTAGAAGCTTAATCACACCTCCTGAGGCGAACGAAGAATCAACATACGAAGAACCTTTCATGTTTAATGAAGAATCATTAGGCACGCAAGAGGGTGAGGAGGACAATGAGGAGATGGAACATGATCTGAGTAAGACAAATTACACTTACGAAAGCCTTATTGAATGCTGGTTTCAAGAAAGTACTAGGTTAGATTCATTTAGTTTTTCTTTTTCTTTTTTTAATTTACAGTTTCAACCACTAATTTCACACAATCATACATATTCCCAAGTGTCAATTGTGAAATTGAAAGATAATATATTTTTATTATTGTTACGTGCATGGCTACATTGGCTATTTGATTATACATAACCAATCTCTCATTTCTAATTAGCGTAGTGTAGGTAGGATTTTATTTTCAATTTTGTTTTGTTTTAGAATAAGTATTCTTTCCTTCGGGCTTCGAGTGATCGCGAGGATCAGAAAATAGGATAAATCTAACGTTTTTAGGAATAATTTTAATTTTTATTATTGATGATACAAACAATTTCCTAATCTATGTTTCGTATCCAATTTTTAAATGTGTTTACTCCATTTTCTAAAAAAAAAATTGTTTTACATTTTTCAAGTTTTTGTTTTTGAAACAAATGTAAAAATTAAAAAAAAATAAAAATAATAAACAATAAAAATCTTTGCTGCATGTCCATCCTCAATCTGCAAATAAAAATAAAACATTTGGTGAACAAGATAAAAATAAATCTTTTGTCCTTACATGTTGAAACAATTACTCTGAACCAAAACCAATGACTGAAACGGTGCATCCCACTTGCAATTTGTGTTGCACTGCCCATGTAAAACCCAGAGTAACACTACCCACACTTTTGATCCATACACCTTCGCAACAGAAAATTTTATTTGAACATTTTTGCATTTTCATATCGATCTTCATCTCACATTGATTACTTTGTGATCTGAGATATTTGGCAAACTTTTCCGATAAGTTTTATGACCAGACACCAAACCAAAATCTTTGTAGAAATTTTGAATGCCTGCGCTCATAGGGTTTGAGAAGTAGCTTTCATCCAAAAATTTGCAGCAATGTGAAGTGTCTGTTCGTTGTTACATTGCACCCTTTCAACATGAGCTTTATTACAGAATATTTTTCCTCGGGTGAAAACGTAAAACCTGGACTAAACACTGCGCTGGAAATCGTTGTCATCATTTTATAACTGACGGTAATAGTCTAGTTGGAGTTTCCTGGGAAAAAATATGTGGATCGTTACGATTTCTAAAATCAGAAATATATATTCCAGGTATTAAATCATCAAAATATGTGGACTGTTACGATTTATAAAATCAAAAATATATATTTCGGGTATTAAATCACCAAAATATGTGGATTGTTACAATTTCTCAAATAAAAAATATATGTTCCAGGTATTAAATCATGGTCTAGAACCGGGGTGTGATGAGTAGAGTGATAGTCCAAAACAATTAAAGTGGAGGGTGTTCATTCAAAAACTAAAAAAAAAATAAAAAAAATTAAATGAAGATCTGCATGATAAATCTCAAGCAATATGTATATAATAAAAATAAAAATAAAATTCACCTATTCCAATGATGGTTGTTGCACAATAAAAGAAAATGATTTACCCTTCTTGTTTGAGATTTCTAGTAATTTCTATGATCTATCATTATCTTCTCGCATCTTCAAAAACAAGATTTGTTCATCAGATTCTTGCATTCAATATAAATCCTTGATTTGTTAACCAGATGTTTCTCAATTTGAATCTCGTTGGTGACATTATTTTTCTTACTTCGTAGCTTGCTAGGTTTCTTCTGGTAAGCTTGGATAAATGCCCAATGCATCAATGTTCTACACCCATTGCATTCTCTTCATTAATTGTTTGGACAATTCATTCCAAGAAATTTTTATCAATTCTTTCTAGACGAATAATAATATTTGTATTTGCTTTGGAAATTATTTTTTTCCGTCAATTAACATGCATTTGCAGACAGTCAACTTCGGATGAAATTTATGAGCAAACATTGACGAAGTTTAAAAATATGGAACATGGGTTTTGTGCATAAGAGCCTCATTTAGATGGCTCATGAGCGGTTTTTGAAAATTTTGCGTGGTTTGAGAGAAGTTTTGATTTTTTGTACCATAAAAAAAATCAATTTTGGGATGGCCGGTTTTTCAACGTGGGGGATACACAACCAACCCATTTGATTTCTCTGCAATGCAATGCCTATCTACTTAATCATTCCAGCATAAAATAATTAGCAGAGTAGATAGAGCCAAGGATCCATCTTTCAATCAGATGGATGAGCAACTTCAACAGAGCATGCAACATGCAGGGAAAAATGGTAACGACTTGGTAAAACTCTAATGCAGGATCCATCTATGTCTAGTATGTTAGAGAATTTTTCCAATCCTGCACACAAAGAACAATTGAAGGCGATAAAGGTATACACTATGATTTTAGGCTTGGATGAAGAGAGAAGTGTCATTGTTTGTTGATTGCACAATCCAACAGACTTTTAGTTTAGAATTTGTATTGTTATTAATATGTACATATAATAATTAAAAAAAAAAAACACAATAATAATAAATAAAAAAACATTTATTTTGTTTGTTTTGTAAAAAAAATATATATTTTGTTTGTTATTTCTGTAAATAAATAAAATAGTTTAAATAAATAAATAGTTATCTATATATATATTTGTTTAGTTTTTTTGATATAAACTAATAAAAAAATGTAAAAATATTTTATGTGTCTTCTTTGTTTTAGATAAACAAACAAAATTAAAAAATATGATGCAGGAGCATCACTCCAACCCAGCTACACACCAGCTAGCTATCACATCAAGTGCACATTCAATGGAAGGAGAGAGGCACAACCCTCTCATTTTTCAAATTTTGAAAAATTGTATTAAATGTTGTAAGGATGGTAGAGCCAAAAACCATGCATGTGCATAGGCTTTAGATAAAGTTTTCCTTAAATGGTTGTAAGGTTGAGATCTAGATCTGATTCGGACTAGACAACCATTCATTGTAATTGAATGCAAATTAATGAGAGTTGGTGAGATGGAGGAAAGATCTCACAGAGCCCCTCTTTGTAAAAAGATCTTCTTTGAATCTAGATTTAGTTCGAGGAGACTAGAACAAAGAATAGGTTAGAGAAGAGAGGAAGCCATGTCTTTGTTACAGTTTGAGCTCACATTGTAAAGAGGCATTTCATATTAATACAATCCTAGCAGTTTTTCCTTCATGTTGTTGTTCATGTGTTTGTAAGTTCATGAATGAATGTATTTACGTGTTGATGATATGTTTTAGATGTATGTTAGATGTGCATTTACAGGGATAGATATATTTTCCTATCTGAGAGATCTTTGATTTCAGGTTTGGATTCTTTGTGGTTTCATGCAAGATTGAATGACAAAGTACTGCGGTCTCTGAAAAACCAGTGCAGGAGTGCACTTCTGAATTCTGCAGAATTTAAGACAAAGACGTGCCAGGAGGTCACACTAGCTAAAGTCATTGACTCAAGGAGGAAGCCTCAAGGTTGTTGAACACCTTGAAGGAGAAACTATGCAGAGGAGAGCACAAAGAGGAGAAGAAAAATTGTTGAGAATTCTGTAAAGGCTCGGCTAGGAGGGCATTGAGCAAATGCACAAGATGCATTAAGGAGAACTCTATTTTGAGTTCGGTGAGAAGACAGAGTCACTGGGGATTCTAGAGAACTCTGCTAGGTGGGAATTGAGTTGGTGCAAGTGTGCACAGGAGGAACTCTTGTTTGAGTTTAGATAGAAGAGAAGTGTCAAAGGAGGAGACACTCATAGGGTTACTGAACACCTTGCGGGCTCAACAAAGCATGCTTGAGAAGGAAGTTGCCAGAGGGAACTTACATCCATTCCAGGGATGATTTTAGGGACTAAATTTCTCTCATGGGCTAATTTTCCATGTTTTTTTCCAAAAATGAGATTCTCTATTTTAAAAATGATTCGCCCAAATTCTATAGAATAAAATTATTTTAACTTAGAAATCACCCAAATTTTATAAAAACTATGTAAAATCTTTAGAAATTTGAATATTTTTACCAAAATATCGCCAATCATTTATGGTTTCTATATGAAGGATTAGTAAGATTCACCAAGGTTTCTACATTTTAAAATAAATTTCCATCCTTAAAATCATCCCTGATCCATTCAAGGAGAGAAAGAGACATAGACACTTTGAGGTCAAAGCCATAGATAAGCTCAGAAGAGATAGCACCATTTCATGCAAAGGTCCTACAAGATGTTGCAGAGTTCAAAGGAACCTTTGAGACTTAGAGAAATAAATCTTAGGAGGAGTAGCGGCCGTTGGATGGGAATCAACAGGAGCCGTTGATCTCGCATGCAAATTTTGCTATTTTGGAATTCAGGGATTGGCGCGACAAGTGATTTTGGAGTCGAGAGTTTCAAACTCCCCGTTCGTGAAATCCCAAAAGAATATAGACTGTCATATCTGAGTCAACGAGGTTCATTGATCTTGCATGAGAATTCACACATTGGAATTCAGGAATCACAGTTTCGAAAGGTAAGGAAACTCTCTACTGTGGATTTTTGCGAATCGATAAATCCTGAAGAGTGAAAGGAATAGGACCCAATCCTTGGTGGAGGGTCATATGGTCCCATAGAGTTGAGTGCTAATAGCCATTGGACCCCAATCGGGTTTCAGGTTTTCAGGACTCAAGAGGTAGAGTTCCATGGTCAAAACAACTCTCGAAATCACGAAGAGAGAAATGTTGAAAGGTGGGTCCCAAGTATCAGTCAGAGGGTACATGCAACGGAAGTCAAAGGAGTGGTCAAGGTTCAGAGAAATTCCTGAAAGGTTGAGGGTCAGCGAAAATCTCGAAAGAACGTAAGTTGTTAGATCGAGGTAGGCCCACAACCGCCGATCTTGTGAGAGGAGAAATTTCAGAATTCAGGGAATCATAGGGGAAGAGAAACGACTGTGGGTTGTTCACTCAAGTCCTGAAAAGCTTAAATTAGTGGGAAACAGATGGTGTGTACTCAACTCATTGGAAGAGTCAACCTTCATTGAAATTTTGGGTTTCGGAGGTTGAAGAGTCAAGGAACTTACATCAGGATTCGCGAAGTCACGAAATCTAAAATTCCTTTTCTGAAAAAATCCCGATCATATTTGTTGATCAGGTGGGTAGAGTTAGTGCCTTGTGTTTATTCACATAGGAATAACTCATAAGGACCTGTGGATACACCCTTGTGTGTGTGAGATATTCCCTGTAGGGAAATCGAAGAGTCAATTTGACTCAGGGAAAGATTTAGAATGATCCAGAGATCGGGAGTTCACAAAACCCTATTGGGGCAAGGGGGGTTTGCATCAGTTTGTGGTATCAGAGCCTGATTTTGTCTGTATATTGTAGGCAGAGGGAGCCAGAGGAAAAGGAAGAAATAGTGTTGAAGCTCTATGATGATTGTTGCAAGGTGTGCAACAGTCAATAGATAGTCAAGAGGACTGTAGGAAAGGCTGGAAGCACTCACGATTGCAGAGTGATAGTAACAAGTTTTCCAAGAGGGTAGACAGGAATAGGAAGATGGATACTGAAGGCCATGTATGTGGTGGAAAGAAGAACCATATGCATCAGAGAAAATATGAAATGGATAAAGAACTCACTGAGGTGAGGGCGAGGATGGAAGAACTTTCACTGTGGGTGCAACAGAACACAATGACACATTGGGTGTATGAATGGCCTCTGAGGAGGAAAGCAAAGTGGCCAGTCAATAAATTGTTGGCCAAAGGACAATGAAGGATGCTAATAGGATGGCTAAGGCATGATGAATGCCTAAGAGGTGAAGAGGAAATGGTTCACATCTGTGAGCCATAATTTGGGAGAAATCTCAATGATGATGAGAAGGAAAGATCGCTGGAAGATCTCGTGAATTGCCAAGAAGGTAGGGAAGCAATTTTAGGTTGCAATAAGAAGAGGTCATGGGATGATCTAAAGGACTGCCATGAGTGCAGAACATAAAATTTAGGTTTCCAAGAGGGCAATGAGATGAGATCGTTGGAGGATCTCATAGACTTCCAGGAGAGCAGAGAGGAAATCCCATATTGCCAGGTGGGCAAGGGAGAGCAGATGAGACTGTCTTAAAGTCTCATGAACTCAGGGATGAGATCGGATTAGTGAGAGGAGATGATATATAATATGAGATCAGAGGTGAGTTCATATCAACAAGGATATATGATGGAGAAGGAAGATCAGAAATTCCTTCTGGTCAATGGGGGAATAGAGGAATTCCTGCCACATCGTCCAGCTGAGGTGAGAAATTGTATGGTTGATATAGAAACAATAGAGGGAAAACCAAATATGACTGTCAAAGAATAAGAAGAAATGGGACAGACATCAGAACCTGACCCAGCTGAGGAAGAAGAGAATTCAACAAAAATGCTCAAAATTTTCAGTCAAGAGGCTGAACAAGGGATAACTACAACACTGGAAGTTATAGTAGAAGAAGAGCATGCAGATAAGATACTCACTCCATGGGAGATGGAGTTGGAGATGCTAGAGGATTGGTTGAACCATCTAGATCTAGTAGATGACTGCCATGAGTAGACAATCATGTAGATGTTATCAAAGGAGCATTCTGAGGAATCGCTCAGAAATTTCAGCTAGGGAGATGAATAGATGATGACTGCAGTGTCGAGGCATGCAGTAGGAGATGAAACGAAATTCTAGTCTGGGAAGTAGCTGGAGGAAGCTAGAGATGTGCTAGCAGGAAAGATGACAGTCAAGTTGTTAGAAGAGGAAGCTGAGAAGAGACTCAGTGATAAGACTGCATAACTGAATTTTGTAGCAGAGTGGCAAGATGAGGCCATAGAGGAAGAAAATAGCATAGGGGATCTAATTGATCTGCCCACTGATAAGGACGAAGAAGTGCAGCTGAGGAGACTCCATAAAGAGAGCCAGCTACTAGATCAGTTGGATGAGGTAATTGAGGGAATCAGAAGGTTGATTTTGATGTCAGAAGAATAATCTTCCAACGAAGAGAAGTTGGGTGGAAGGAAATCTACAAGAGAAGTAGGAAGGATGTAACAATAGCAACAAGGCGATGGAGCTGATGGACAACTCCAAAGAACTATTTGGGATCCAAGGGGATTTCGACAGCCATGCTGGGAAGATCATGAATTTTTCATAGTAGAGGAGTATGATGTAGGAGCATCACTCCAACTCATCTATGTGCCATCTAGCCAGCACACACTCAATGGAAGGAGAGAGGCACAACCCTCTCGTTTTTCAAATTTTGAAAAATTGTATTAAATGTTGTAAGGCTAGTAGAGCCAATAACCATGCATGTGCATAGGCTTTAGATATAGTTTTCCTTAAATGGTTGTAAATATGAGATCTAGATTTGATTCAGACTAGACAACCATTCAATGTAATTGAATGTAAATTAATGAGAGTTGGTGAGATGGAGGGAAGAGCTCAAGGAGCCCCTCTTTGTAAAATTATCTTCTTTGAATCTAGATTTAGTTCGGGGAGAGTAGAACAAAGAATAGGTTAGAGAGGAGAGGAATCCGTGACTTTGTTACAGTCTGAGCTCACATTGTAAAGAGGCATTTCATATTAATACAATCATAGCATTTTTTCCTGCATGTTGTTGTTGATGTGTTTGTAAGTTCATGAATGAATGTCTTTACATGTTGATGATATGTTGTAGATGTATGTTAAATGTGCATTTATAGGGATAGATAGATTTTCCTATATGAGAGTTCTTTGATTTCAGGTTTGGATTCTTTGTGGTTTCATGCAAGAGTGCATGACAGAGTACTACGATCTATGAAAAACCAGTGCAGGAGTGCACCTCTGAATTTTGTGGAATTTCAGACAAAGACATGCCAAGAGTTCGCACTAGCTAAAGTCATTGACTCAAGGAGGAAGCCTCAAGGTTGTTGAACACCTTGAAGGAGAAACTGTGCAGAGGAGTGCATAGAGAGGAGAAGAAGAATTGTTGAGAATTATTTAAAGGCTCTACCATGAGGGCATTGATAAAATGCATAGGATGCATTGAGGAGAACTCTATTTCGAGTTTGGTGAGAAGACAGAGTCACTGAGGATTCTGGAGAACTCTTCCAGGTGGGCATCGAGTTGGTGCAAGTGTGCACAGGAGGAACTCTTGTTTGAGTTCAGAGAGAAGAGAAGTGTCATAGGAGGAGACACTCAAAGGGTTACTGAACACCCTGAACACCCTGAAGAGAAGATTTTCACGACTGAGGCCTCAAACCTTGCACGACGTTGTCCAAAAGGCCCTCATAGTAGAGGAGGAGCTTATCAGCGGGGGTAAGAACCGGACTTTAGCGAGACCCGCAGGGCATAGTTCATCGGGGGCGCCATGACATCAGACACCAGAGTTGCCTGGGATGTCGCCGGAAAGGGAACTGGAGTTTACCATAGACCTGAAACCAGGAACTGAACCGATAGCAAGAACACCTTATCGGATGTCGACCCTAGAGTTGCAAGAGTTGAAAATGCAACTGAAGGAGTTGTTGGGCCTGGGACTGATACATCCTAGTTTGTCACCATGGGGTGCACCAGTTATTTTCATACGAAAGAAGGACGGATCATGGAGGCTTTGCATTGACTACTGTCAACTGAACAAGGCTACGATCAAGAATCAGTATCCCTTACCAAGAATTGATGATCTGTTCGATCAAATGAAGGGTGCGACAGTGTTCTCCAAGATCGATCTGCGATCCAGATATCACCAGTTACGGATCAAGGAGGATGACATCCCTAAGACCGCCTTTAAGATGAGATTTGGACATTACGAGTTTACTGTTTTGCCATTTGGACTAACAAATGCCCCAGGGGTATTCATGAGTTTAATGAACGGGGTGTTCCACGAGTACTTGGACAAGTTTGTCCAAGTATTCATTGATGATATTTTGATCTACTCTCGGACGACGGAGGAGAATGACAAGCACTTGCACTTGGTACTAAAATGTTTACGAGAACACAAATTGTATGGGAAGTTGTCCAAATGCTCTTTTTACCAATCGAGGATTCACTACTTAGGGCATGTCATCTCCGGTGAAGGTATTGTCGTAGATCCAGCCAAGGTTGAGGCTATTATGGAATGGCCCATGCCAACGAATGTCACAGAAGTGCGTAGTTTTATGGGATTAGCAGGATACTATCGACGGTTTGTTGAGGGTTTTTCGAAGATAGAAAATCCGATCACAGAATTGTAGAAGAAAAACAAGAAGTTTGTTTGGACAGAGAAATGCATGGAGGAATTTCGGAGGCTTAAAGATTTGTTGACAACCACGCCGATACTAAAGGTCCCTGATATGGATGCAGACTTCTTGGTATGCACTGACGCATCCAAGGAAGGTTTAGGCGGAGTCTTGATGCAGGACGAACGAGTGATCACTTACATTTCGAGGAAGCTGAGAAGGCATGAGGAGAACTATGCGACGCACGACTTGGAGTTATTAGCCATCGTATATGCCTTGAAGGTTTGGAGACACTACCTTGTGGGACGAAAATTTGAATTAAAGACCGATCATTGTGGACTACAACACATTTTTACACAAGGTGACCTGAACGTGTGACAACGATGTTGGTAGGAATTGCTTAGCGAATACGACTTCGAGATTACTTACATAAAGGGAACAGTGAACCGAGTGGCGGATGCCTTGATTCGGAGGCCATGCATATTTTCAGTGTTACCTCTTCAGACAAATCTACGTGAGAATATTCTCACCTTACAGCGTGGTGATGACTGGTACAAGGAAGTCAAGGATTTTATCGGACAAAACACGATGATGGCACCACGATATGAGGGATATTCTTTGGATAACGATGGGTTATTGAGGTTTAGAGGTCAGATTTATGTACCGCCTAACGACGAGTTGAGGATGCTGATCCTGAGCGAGGCTCATAGAGCCGTTTACATGGCTCACCTGGGAGTTACGAAGATGAGGGCAGACCTCAAACCATTATTCTTTTGGAAAGGAATGAAGGCCGACATATTCAACTTTGTGGCTAGATGTCTCGAGTGTCAGCAGGTAAAGGATGAACATATACACCCGACAGGATTAATTCAACCACATGCCATTCCGGAAATGAAATGGGAAGTTATTTCGATGGATT
Organism: Picea engelmannii; assembly: GCA_009831015.1. Taxonomy (NCBI): domain Eukaryota; kingdom Viridiplantae; phylum Streptophyta; class Pinopsida; order Pinales; family Pinaceae; genus Picea; species Picea engelmannii. The sequence goes on from ML778766.1 coordinate 165,327, forward strand.
TTATCATTGGATTGCCACTGACGGCAAGGAGACACGACTCGATTTTTGTAGTCGTAGACACTCTAACGAAGAGTGCTCACTTTATTCCTGTGTGTATGACGTATCAGGCACCTGACATAGCGAGAGTTTTCATCAGTGAGATTGTGAGGCTGCATGGCGTGCCTAAATAGATTATATCCGATCGAGGATCGGTGTTTACTGGGCGATTTTGGACGAGTTTCCAAGAGGCATTGGGAACCCAACTTAATTTTAGTACTGCGTATCACCCAAAGACTCACGGGCAGACCGAACGAACGAACCAAACCTTGGAAGACATGTTGCGCATGTACGTAATGGACCAACAAAAGCGTTGGGAGGAATTCTTGCCTCTAGTAGAGTTCTCTTACAACAACAGTTACCAGAGCACCATTAGGATGGCGCCTTTTGAGTTTATTTATGGGCGACCGTGTCGGACGCCCTTGAGTTGGGATCGGCTTGAGGATAAGGTCTTGGTGGGACCAGAAGCGATCCAAGAAATGGAAGAGCATATGCAATCCATAAGACAAAGGATTAAGGAAGCGCAAGATCGAAAGAAGAGTTATGCGGATGCGCACCGAGTTGACCGTAGTTACGAGGTCGGCGATTGAGTCTTATTGCGGGTTAAACCGCATAAGAGTTCGATCAAGTTTGGAAAGGGAGCTAAACGCTCTCCTAGGTTCGTGGGACCTTTCGAGATTGTGGAGAGAAAGGGGCCCGTGGCCTATCGACTAGCCTTACCGGATTCTTTGAGGTGTATGCACGATGTTTTTCATGTATCTGTTTTGAGACATTATATTAGTGACCCTACACATGTGATTGACCTAAGTTCCTTGTAGGTATCAGATGAGGGAGCGCTCATGGCTGAGCCGGTCCGCATCTTAGATCATCGCGTTTGACAGTTATGACGTCGAACAATAGATCAGGTCAAGGTCCAGTGGGACAGTTATAGTTCACACTCAGCGACCTGGGAGAACGCAGATGATATGCGTCAGCAGTTTCCATTTTTGTTTGATAGATAGAATTATGATACTGTGATAATTTATTTTTGCATTTATACTGGGAAACATCGGGACGAAGTTTAGACCAAGAGGGGGTGTATGTAACATCCCGCTCTGGTGCACTGAGAACACTTATTATTTGAGGACACTTGCTCGCAAGTGATCTGGACTTGTATGATGTTAGATCGTTTATACCTGATTATGATGAGATTGATAGATGACATGATGTGTTACTATTTGATGTAGACAGATTCTATTGACTCAGTTTCATTGAGTGTGCAGGGTTTTAGACCTTGAGGATGCAGGGGCATCGGTAGAACCCCCTTGGACTCCGGACTGAGTCAGGGAGTGTCCTTTTGGGTTGATATGTTTACTATGATGTTTCATTTGATTTGATGGTTTGATGTGACATCCTGACTTGATTGTTGATGATGCAGGCTGACGATATCTTGCCGACCAGACTCACATATGGAGTAAAGGGGCCACACATGATTTGCAGAGAGGTTGAGGGAGAGGGGTGGACAACAGCCCTACCACCACTTGCTAGCACTCCCTCCGTGGCTCGAACTGTAGGTTAACGATTACCTAGTTCGAGAGGATCCACGATGCCGTGAGGGCAGACTGCGACAATGTCTGACGATGATTCTAAGGGGCGCGTAATAAGTCGGGGGCCTTATTCCTTAGAACCCTTAGTCTCCTACAAGTCACCTGGTGGAGTGTTGACTACAGGGATTATAGAGGTCTACCAATCAGTCCAGTTGGCGAGTGGAACCCTTGGAGAACATGGTGCGTCCTGAAGGGCACGTTGCCCAAAAGAAATTCCAGAGGCGAGTGACACCCTTAGAGCACGTGGTGCATCCTGAAGGGAACGTCGCATTATTGTGGAGGAAGGGTCAGCCTAAGTAACCCTAAGTCATCAGCACCTGAATAAAACCTTTAGAAATTTCCCTTAACCAATCGTCGCCTAGCTCAGAATCTAAGCCCTAAGCCTAAGAATATTCTAGAAAAAGGGGGGGGATTTAGTGTGACCTTAATAAAAGAGAATTTCAAAAAAAAAAAACACAAAAAAAAACTCAGACCATTATCCTCTCATTATAAACTATCCTCCATCACCTTGATCTTCCAATATCCATCTCCCTTTTACATGCCCAGTTCACATTACTAAATCACCATCCCTCCCCTT
>ML778766.1:168124-188047 GCA_009831015.1 Picea engelmannii
CTTAAGAAATTAAAAAGGGAAAAAGGGGGGAAAACCTAAAAGAAAGAGGATTTAGGGTTTGAAACTGGAGAAAAGAAAGGGGGAGAGGGGGAAGGAAGGGAGATTTGAGCTATTGGTATTGTTATGCTGCCAGACTAGAGACGGGACTGATTTCTTGTAGGAGTTGGGGATTCTCAGCAGACTTGAGTGGTAGCTCAGCCTTGGAGGTGAGCTGAGAAGCTAGGCTATCGTCTGGGTTGTGTGTGGCGCCTTTGCAGCTCGGGGGGATAAGGGGGAAGGAGAGTACCCCTAGCGTTTGGCTGGGAGGTACCGGTGAGTCCTCTACGGTTGGCAAGCAGGAGCAGGAGCGGTGGGAGCACAAGAATCATTTGCTGGAAGCATTAAGGACACAAGTATGTAAATCTCTGGGCATTTCTATCTTGCTGCGCGTGTTTATAGACTGTGGTTTTAATGTCTATTGTGCAATGGTAGTTTCAGTGGTTATAGTGTTAATTGTGTGCTTGAACTATAGCTTAATAACTAATGGCGTGACTATGAAACTTTTACGGCTGCTACCCCCTTGTAAATAAAATATTTACCGTTGTTTTTCTTTTTATATAATTTTTTTTTTATTAGTTCCTATTTGGGAAAATGGCGAACCTCGTTGAGGCTGCTCCATCCCTTGCCTTTCCCTTCGTAAAATGGTTCTGAACCTTAACCCAATACCGAATCGGCCTGTGTTATGAATTTTGAATGGACAAATAATATGCTAGATCGTTAATATATGGTGGATTGTTAATTTATGATAGATAAGGCAATAGCATCTTATTTCATTTTATACAAGGCGTCCTGGTGGGTTTTCAAAGCGCCTACTGCAACAAGGTTAAGTGATTGCCAAATATTGCATTGGCGTGACGCTGACTGTATTGGGTTCCCAGTGGATTTAATGTACCACCCTCCTCAAAATCTAATATTTCCTTCCAAATAAATTACCTTATACAGGTACCCTGGTGTAAATCCCTTGGGCGTTGGGCCTTTCCACGTTATGAACTTAATGGCAGACGCCTTCCATCTCGTATTTCTGGTGTTCTGCAAGTCGCGTTCCATCTTGTAATTCTGGTGTGCTGGTGTTTAAAGGGAAAGTCATTAATTCTGGTGTTAATGGCAAGTCATCATATTTTGGTGTTTAAATGACAAGTCGTCTATCTGGTGTTCCTCGTTTCATCCCTCACCCACGGCCCTGGACCAAAAAACAAGAGTTGCCTACGCTTGCGCGCACCTACCACCCTTCTGCCTCACAACGAAAACCCTAACCTCAAGCAGAACCCTAACTTCTATTTCCACCTGTCTTAAAATGATATTTTACTCGAATGCCATTTCTCTTTTGAAAAATCTATAGTGTCCTTCCTAGTTTGAAAGGATTATATTCCTGAGGTTTCCGCCTCAGTTCTATTAAAAATCCAATCGTTTTCATAAGCTCCCAGAACTTGCCATATGTTGATATATAATTACTGGGTTAAAACCTTGTACCTACCGAAGAAGAGAGGGATAAAAACCTCTAAGGAATGGAAACTTGACAAGTAATCAATGGTTTGGAAATTATGCAACACTATAAATGAAATGAATTAAATCTTAAGGGTTTCTCTTGAAAGAGGCACGACGCTTAATAATGTAACGGTGACACCAGTAAAATCCTTCGAAGGGAAATGGCCCGAAACTGCGTCCTATCCATTCATCTATTTCACCTAAGGGTAATACCAAGCTAGGCTAGATTCTATCCATTAAGATCTCTCAAGTGATAGCTATAGAGGAGAAGGGAAGATTAGACTGTATGAGGTTTCTGGTGTTCTTTCTTGGCAGTCGTATGTCACTCCTGTAGGTTCGGAAATCAAATACCTGAGACTTGCTCCTTCCTCAGGTTTATAGCACACTAGGATAGCTAAGACTGAATATGCAGTCCAATAATCTTAAACTTTAAAGACTTATTTCACCGCAATGAGTTGAAATAGTGTAGCCACTTTCACGCCCAACTGAAATTAAAGGAATTGTTTGTATGCACTCTTCGCTGCCTGGTGTTTCATAGTCAGTAGTTTATATTGTCTGAGAAAATTTTTCATATTCATATTCTTATTAAGTTGCAATTCAATCGTCCAGTCATATTGGAATGCAATGTGATTTATGTGATCACTATTCCTGCAGTGTTAATATCACCTCCAATTATATGGACAACATCCATGGTCAATTATTGATTACCCTGGTAAATTATTTTAATTAGTTTTATGACATAATCATTTTTAATAGCATTGTCTGTTAGTCAAAGTTAATTTAGCTTGATACAGTTACTCACTTGGGTTAGAACGTAGTATCTTTAAATAGGTTTTATAAAAAAAAAATTACAACCATAATCTCATTGAACTAATTATCTAGTCACCTGCCTTGTTAATATGTTAATTGTATGGGAGAAATAAGTTGTTATCGAAATGGAATTTAAAAATTAGACTTCCCAGCTCTAAAACCCTCTAACTCTATCCTTGCGGTATCTATGGGTTAATCAGGACCTAATTCCCTACTCAAGTGTAACGACTGCAGTTTTAACTATGATTGTATAGGCTCAAAATTTTACTTCTGCCCTTCACGACTCTGCGTGCTAATTTACCCTCTGCGGCATTGCCAACAGACCGTCGTTGCCCTCACCTGCGCATTTCCCTATCCCTTGAAAAACTCGCCTGAAGTAGACGGTGGACCATGCGTTCCCTCCTCCCTTACCTTCGCGTTAATGCGGCTCTGACTTGCGCGCTGGCCAAGGATCCTGAGAAACCCTAGAATGCTGAGTTTAAATCTTGAACATACCGATGATGCTTAGGTTGCCATGATAACCTCGTCTACTTAATGCTATTATTGTTTTAAAATGCAATATCCTGATGATGCGTAAGCAACCACGTTAACCTTGTTTAATTTAATGCTATTATTGTTTAATGCAATATAATAATGATATGTAAGCTACCAGGATGAATCTTGTTTAGTTTAATGATATTATTGTTTAGGATGCAATATAATAATGTTGCGTAAGCTGCCATGATGAATCTTGTTTAATTTAATGTTATTATTGTTTAATGCAATATAATAATGATGCGTAAGCTGCCAGGATGAATCTTGTTTGGTTTAATGATATTATTGTTTAGGATGTAATATAATAATGTTGCGTAAGCTGCCATGATGAATCTTGCTTAATTTAATGTTATTATTGTTTAGGATGCAATAAATGATGTTGCGTAAGATGCCATGATGAACTTGTTTTATTTAATGTTATTATGGTTTAGAATGCGATATAATGATGTTGCGTAAGCTGTCATGAAGAACCTTGTTTAATTTATGCTATTGATGTTTAAAATGCAATGTAATAATGGTGCTTAAGCTACCATGTTAACCTTGTTAATTTAGTGTTGATATTGTTAAAATTTACAATGTGATGATGATGCTCAAACTGCTATGCTAACTTGTTTATTTAATGTTATTATCATTAAATTGAATGCTAAGGTTGAAGCTTAAACTGCGATATTAATATGGCTTAATTGCAATGGCAATACTATTTAAATTGCAATAATAATATTCATTTTTATTTGCAATGTTAATAATGACGGTAGAATCACAATGTCAACCTTGGATTAATTGAAGTGTTCTTGATGATGTTTAAATTTGCAAGGTTATTATTCGTCAAATTTGCAATGTTAATGATAAGGTCTAAATTGCGATGCAATGTGGGTTAGGTTATTCCAATGTATGGTATTAAATTGGAAGGAAAGGCAAGATAATAGGGAGAATGTAGATGTTCGAGGATTTACCAATATGGTATGATATCATTGCTCGCTTATGGCGATTAACAAAAAAATGCAATGCGTTTGTTCTTATTGTTTGTCCCTGAAATCGTGCCTAATGACTTATAACTAATAATGGGGGTTGAGATTATAGGCTTTTACCTTATGATAAAGTCTTCGTCGGTTAATTATAATTAATGGAGCAATTGGTCTTGATTGATGTCTTCGGGTCTGTTCGTAGTCGGGCGGGATCTAGACACCTCTTGTAGCTTAGTATTTATGTCTATGTGTAAATCCGGTGGAAGGAATCCAGTGCCGTATCAAGAGTCCCAGGCTGTTTAAAGGCACAGTTCCACTATTGCGACACACTCTGAGCCGTATCAGTAGTCTCGGGCTGTTTAAAGGCACAATTTTTAAAGGCACAATTTCCACTACTGTGACTCTACTGTTGGATTCTTTCATTCTGTGACAGTACTGTACCTAACGCCTGGTGTATTTTCTTCTTACAGCTGCTAGTTGCACGCCTTATGTCCAGGGGCGTTTATTTCTTGTTTTCACTGTGATATGTCGGGTCGTCTTGATTGTGTTCATATTACTTGCATCTTGTTGGTTCGAGTGGTGACGTAGAGTCGAGGGGGTTGTTTCTTCTACACGCGTGCACACACTTTAAACAAACAAAAAAAAAAAAAAATTGCACCTGTTTTCGGAGTTGTTGTCGTAACCAGGAGGGGTGTTACATATGGTATCAGAGCCGGTTCGACCCGCGACTTGGGGTTCGCTATGAATTTCGTTGACATGAGTTGGTTTTATTATACCATTGCTGATCAAGTTGATTGTGTGCGTGCAGGTAATCATGGTTAGAGGATGCCACAGAGGCAGATGACAGGGTGCTAGGGGAGGAGGCAAGACGCCTCTAGCAGCATCCACACCTGAGGGGTCTAACCCCTAGGGAGGCGAGCAGGTGCTCGGACAGGAACATATAGCAGTTGGTGATGTTATTGGGATGATGAGATCCTTTCAGTGCATGTCCGAGGCTCTGATCAACCGTTTGGACAGAGACGAGGCCAGGGCGCTGGCACCCCCTGAGGTTACGCTGCGCGGCCCGGCCGTCATAGGTAGAATTCACCGTGAACTCGAGAAGGTGAAATTTACCGAGTTCTTTGGTGCCCTAGACGGCGCAGTAGCCAAGGCATGGTTGGAGAATATGGCGATGTGCTTCACACTTCGCGATTATACCTCCAACATGAAGGTCCGCATGGCGGTCTTTCAACTGAAGGGGAGCGCTCTTCTATGGTGGAAGACGCTCCTGCCGCAGCTGAACATGGCCGTGGAAGACGTGTCATGAGAAGTGTTCGAGGAACAGTTTCGAGAGAGTTACCTTTCATAGGAATTCATTGAGCGTCAGCTCAATGAGTTCAATGCATTACGACAGGGAGGTTGTACGGTGCCCGAGTACGAGGCACGTTTTATGGAGCTGCTCCGGTATGCTCCGCACCTTAACACAGAGAAGCTCAAAGTCAATAGGTTCGTGTTTGGACTTAACGGCAGTCTGCGTGCAAAGGTTAGGATCTTGATGCCTCAAACCTTGCACGACGCTGTCCAAAAGGCCCTCATAGCAGAGGAGGAGCTTGTCAGCGGGGATCAGAACTGGACTTCAGCGAGACCCATAGGGCAGAGTTCATTGGGGGCGCCGCGACATCAGACACCAGCGAGACATACAATGGGACATTGTGGCTTCCAGAGGAGATCCACGTTCACTACACCTCGACGACCACCACCTCAGCAGCGGACACCTTATCGAGGACCACAGCACCAGCAGCAGCGTCGCCCGCAGCAGCAACAGTTTAGGCCTGTTCAGTAGAACAGACCAGAGTTTCAGGCCGGTGGGCAGTCCTCTTCTACTTCGGGTATCAGGACTACTGTGCCGAAGAAGGGGTGTTAGACGTGTGGGGAGCCACACTACCAGTGCGACTGTTCTGTGGTTAGGGCCAGGACGTCCGGATCAGCCGGACCTGCTACCATGGGAGATATGGGCAAGGCCCATCGGATTCATGCAGCGGTGAATAACCACCAGGTAGAGCACCATTCGACTGTGCTCGAGACGACAGGTACGATCGCTGACCAGACCCTTAGCATTTTGATAGACCCAAGAGCTACTGAGAGTTTCATTTCTGGTGCAGTGCTAAAAAGGATTAAGGTAAAGGCAGTCGAACAGGATGATTTTAGCTTCATGGAGATGGCTTCTGGAGCCAAACAGAAGGTTGGAGGAAAGGTTACAGGCTGTGCCCTTAACTTGGGAGAGTTTTTCACGAGAGTCAACTTGTACGTCATGATATTAGGATCTTATGACGTCGTGACCGGTATGGATTGGTTGGAAACGCATGAGGCGATTCTCAACTGTAAGATGAAATGGTTGAGGTTGGTGGATGACGAAGGACAAAGACGTGTGATTGTAGGAAGGAACTAGGGAGTTTCCCTGCGGTTCGTCTCTTCCTTACAGCTACGGAAAAGTATGCGCAAGGGGTGCAAACTTAATGTGATCCTCACGCTCAACGAGAAGGGAGTAGCAGAATGTCTAGAACACCTTCCGGTGGTGAAGGAGTTTGTGGACGTATTTACAGAGGAGTTGCCTGGGATGCCACCGGAAAGGGAACTAGAGTTTACCATAGACCTGAAACCGAGAACTGAACTGATAGCAAGAACGCCTTATCGGATGTCGACCCTGGAGTTGCAAGAGTTGAAAATGCAACTGAAGGAGTTGTTGGACCTGGGACTGATACGTCCTAGTGTTTCACCATGGGGTGCACCAGTTATTTTCATACAAAAGAAGGACAGATCATGGAGGCTTTGCATTGACTATCGTCAACTGAACAAGGCTACGATCAAGAATCAATATCCCTTACCAAGAATTGATGATCTGTTTGATCAAATGAAGAGTGCGACGATGTTCTCCAAGATCGATCTACGATCCGGATATCACCAGTTACGGATCAAGGAGGATGACATCCCTAAGACCTCCTTTAAGGTGAGATTTGGACATTATGAGTTTACTATTTTGCCATTTGGACTGACAAATGCCTTAGGGGTATTCATGAGTTTAATGAACGGGGTGTTCCGTGAGTACTTGGACAAGTTCGTCCAAGTATTCATTGATGATATTTTGATCTACTCTCGGACGATGGAGGAGCATGACAAGCACTTGTGCTTGGTACTACAATGTTTATGAGAACAAAATTTGTATGGGAAGTTGTCCAAATGCTCTTTTTACCAATCGAGGATTCACTACTTAAGGCATGTCATCTCCGGTGAAGGTATCGCCGTAGATCCAACCAAGGTTGAGGCTATTATGGAATGGCCCACACCAACGAATGTCGCAGAAGTTCATAGTTTTATGGGATTAGCAGGATACTATCGACGGTTTTTCGAGGGTTTTTTGAAGATATCAAATCCGATCACAGAATTGCAAAAGAAAAACAAGAAGTTTTTTTGGACAGAGAAATGCGCGGAGGCCTTTCGGAGGCTTAAAGAGTTGTTGACAACCGCGCCGATACTAAATGTCCCTGACATGGACGCAGACTTCTTGGTATGCACTGACGCATCCAAGGAAGGTTTAGGCGGAGTCTTGATGCAGGACGGATGAGTGATCGCTTACATTTCGAGGAAGCTGAGAAGGCATGAGGAGAACTATGCGACGCACGACTTGGAGTTATTAGCCATCGTATATGCCTTGAAGGTTTGGAGACACTACCTTCTGGGAAGAAAGTTTGAATTAAAGACCGATCATTGTGGACTACAACACATTTTTACACAAGGCGACCTGAACGCGCGACAACGACGTTGGTCGGAATTGCTTAGCGAATACGACTTCGAGATTACTTACATAAAGGGAACAGTGAACCGAGTGGCGGATGCCTTGAGTCAGAGGCCATGCATCTTTTCGGTGTTACCTCTTCAGAAAAATCTACGTGAGAAGATTCTCACCTTACAGCGTGGTGATGACTGGTACAAGGAAGTCAAGGATTTTATCGGACAAAACACGATGACGACACCACGATATGAGGGATATTATTTGGATAACGATGGGTTATTGAGGTTTAGAGGTTGGATTTACGTACCGCCTAATGACAAGTTGAGGATGTTGATCCTGAGCGAGGCTCATAGAGCCATTTACATGGCTCACCCGTGAGTTACGAAGATGAGGGCAGACCTCAAACCATTATTCTTTTGGAAAGGAATGAAGGCCGACATAGTCAACTTTGTGGCTAGATGTCTCGAGTGTCAGCAGGTAAAGGCTGAACATAGACACCCGGCAGGATTACTTCAACCACATGCCATTCCGGAATCGAAATGGGAAGTTATTTCGATGGATTTTATCATTGGATTGCCACTGATGGCAAGGAGACATGATTCGATTTTTGTAGTCGTAGACACTCTGAAGAAGAGTGATCACTTTATTCCTATGCGTATGATGTATCAGGCACCTAACATAGCGAGATTTTTCATCAGTGAGATTGTGAGGCTGCATGGCGTGCCTAAAAAGATTATATCCGATCGAGGATCGGTGTTTACTGGGCGATTTTGGATGCATTTCCAAGAGGCATTGGGAACCCAACTTAATTTTAGTATTGCGTATCACCCAGAGACTGACGGGCAGACCGAACAAATGAACCAAACCTTGGAAGACATGTTGCACATGTACGTAATGGACCAACAAAAGCGTTGGGAGGAATTCTTGCCTCTAGTAGAGTTCACTTACAACAACAGTTACCAGAGCACCATTAGGATGGTGCATTTTGAGTTTCTTTATGGGCGACCGTGTCGGACACCCTTGAGTTGGGATCGGCTTGAGGATAGGGTCCTGGTGGGACCAGAAGTGATCCAAGAAATGGAAGAGCAGATGCAATCCATAAGACAAAGGATTAAGGAAGCACAAGATCGACAGAAGAGTTATTTCGATGCGCACCGAGTCGACCGTAGTTACGAGGTCAGCGATCGATTCTTCTTACGGGTTAAACCAAATAAGAGTTCAATCAAGTTTGGAAAGGGAGCTAAAATCTCTCCTGGGTTCGTGGGACCTTTTGAGATTGTGGAGAGAAAGGGGCCTGTGGCCTATCGACTAGCCTTACCGGATTCTTTGAGGCGTATGCATGATGTTTTTCATGTATCTGTTTTGAGACATTATATTAGTGACCCTACACATGTGATTGACTTGAGTTCCTTGCAGGTATCAGATGAGGGAGTTCTCATGGCTAAGCCGGTCCACATCTTAGATCATTGCATTCGACAGTTACGACGTCGAACGGTAGATCAGGTCAAGGTCTAGTGGGACAGTTATAGTTCACACTCGGCGACCTGGGAGAATGCAGATGATATGTGTCAGTAGTTTCCATTTTTGTTTGATAGATAGACTTATGATACTGTGATACTTTATTTTTGAATTTATACTGGGAAACATCAGGACGAAGTTTAGACCAAGAGGGGGTGTATGTAACATCCCGCCCTGGTGCACTGAGAACACTTATTATTTGAGGACACTTGCTCACAAGTGATCTGGACTTGTATGATGTTAGATTGTTTATACCTGATTATGATGAGATTGACAGATGACATGATGTGTTACTATTTGATGTAGACAGATGCTATTGACTCAGTTTCATTGAGTGTGCAGGATTTTTGACCTTGAGGATGCAGGGGCATCGGTAGAACCCCCTTGGACTCTGGACTGAGTCAGGTAGTGTGCTTTTGGGTTGATATGTTTACAATGATGTTTCATTTGATTTGATGGTGTGATGTGACATCCTGACTTGATTGTTGATGATGCAGGCTGACGATAACTTTCCGACCAGACTCACATATGGAGTAAAGGGGCCACACATGATTTGCAGAGAGGTTGAGGGAGAGGGGTGGACAACATCCCTGCCACCGCCTGCTAGCACTCCCTCCATGGCTCGAACTGTAGGTTAACGATTACCTAGTTCGATAGGATCCACAATGCCATGAGGGCAAACTGCGACAGTCGCTCATGATGATTCTAAGGGACGCGCAATAAGGCGGGGGCCTTATTCCTTAGAACCCTTAGTCTCCTACAAGTCACCTGGTGGAGTGTTGACTCCAGGGGTTATAGAGGTTTACTAATCAGTCCAGTTGGTGAGTGGCACCCTTGGAGCACATGGTGCATCCTGAAGGGCACGTCGCCCAAAAGAAATTCCAGAGGCGAGTGGCACCCTTGGAGCACGTGGTGCGTCCTGAAGGGCACGTCGCATTATTGTGGAGGAAGGGTCAGCCTAAGTAGCCCTAAGTCATCAGCACCTGAATAAAACCTTAAGCAATTTCCCTTAACCAATCCTCCCCTAGCTCAGAATCTAAGCCCTAAGCCTAAGAATATTCTAGAAAAGGGGGGGGGATTTAGTGTGACCTTAATAAAAGAGAATTTCAAAAAAAGAAAGCACAAAAAAAAACTCAGACCATTATCCTCTCATTATAAACTATCCTTTATCACCTTCATATTCTAGTATCCATCTCCCTTTTACATGCCCAATTCACATTACTAAATCACCATCCCTCCCCTTAATTCCTCATTATTCGTTTTATGTAATACATTTACTTTTCCCCTATACATGTTCGCCATCACCTTAATCTCTCATTATCCTATATATATATATATATATATATATATATTAATGGTGAATTTAAATGATGGATAATGATAATTTACTATGATGAATGCATTCTTATAAATAAAATAAAAAAATGAAAATATATATATCCATATATTATAAACAAATGGCGTGTATTCCTTAATCTTAAATTTCTAGAATAACGAAAATGATAAATGGATTCTCTTTCCATAAATTATTAATCCCTACTGCCTCTACCCTTAATAAAAGTTACGTATGTAAAAATAAAAGGGAATTATTGTTGAGTGCGCTTACTCCTTGAGTTTAAATATATATATATATATATATATATATATATAAAATAAAATGAAATAAAAAGAAACTTAAGAAATTAAAAAGGGAAAAAGGGGGGAAAACCTAAAAGAAAGAGGATTTAGGGTTTGAAACTGGAGAAAAGAAAGGGGGAGAGGGGGAAGGAAGGGAGATTTGAGCTATTGGTATTGTTATGCTGCCAGACTAGAGACGAGACTAATTTCTTGTAGGAGTTGGGGATTCTCAGCAGACTTGAGTGGTAGCTCAGCCTTGGAGGCGAGCTGAGAAGCTAGGCTATCGTCTGGGTTGTGTGTGGCCCCTTTGGGGATCGGGGGGATAATGGGGAAGGAGAGTACCCCTATCATTTGGATGGGAGGTACCGGTGAGTCCTCTATGGTTGGAAAGCAGGAGAAGGAGCGGCGGGAGCACAAGAATCATTTGTTGCAAGAGTTAAGGACACAGGTATGTAAATCTCTGGGCATTTCTATCTTGCTGCGCGTGTTTATAGACTGTGGTTTTAATGGCTATTGTGCAATGGTAGTTTCAGTGGTTATAGTGTTAATCGTGTGCTTGAACTGTAGCTTAATAGCTAATGGCGTGACTATGAAACTTTTACGGCTGCTACCCCCTTGTAAATAAAGAATTTACCGTTGTTTTTCTTTTTATATAATTTTTTTTTTTATTAGTTCCTGTTTGGGAAAATGGCGAACCTCGTTGAGGCCACTCCATCCCTTGCCTTTCCCTTCGTAAAATGGTTCTGAACCTTAACCCAATACTGAATCGGCTTGTGCTATGAATTTTGAATGGGCAAATAATATGCTAGATCGTTAATATATGGTGGATTGTTAATTTATGATAGATAAGGAAATATCATCTTATTTCATTTTATACAAGGCGTCCTGGTGGGTTTTTAAAGCGCCTACTGCAACAAGGTTAAGTGATTGCCAAATATTGCATTGGCGTGACGCTGACTGTATTGGGTTCCCAGTGGATTTAATGTACCACCCTCCTCAAAATCTAATATTTCCTTCCTAATAAATTACCTTATACAGGTACCCTGGTATAAATCCCTTGGGCGTTGGGATTTTCCGTGTTATTAATTTAATGGCAGACGCCTTCCATCTCATATTTCTGGTGTTCTGCAAGTCGCGTTCCATCTTGTAATTCTGGTGTGCTGGTGTTTAAAGGGCAAGTCATTAATTCTGGTGTTAATGGCAAGTCATCATATTATGGTGTTTAAATGGCAAGTCGTCTATATAGTGTTCCTAGTTTCATCCCTCACCCACGACCCTGGACCAAAAATCGCGAGTTTCCTACGCTCACGCGCACCTACCACCCTTCTGCCTCACAACAAAAACCCTAACCTCAAGCAGAACCCTAACTTCTATTTCAGCCTGTCTTACAATGATATTTTACTCGAATGCCATTTCTCTTTTGAAAAATCTATAGTGTCCTTCTTAGTTCGAAAGGATTATATTCCTGAGGTTGCCGCCTCATTTCTGTTAAAAATCCAATCGTTTTCATAAGCTCCCAGAACTTGCCATATGTTGATATATAATTACTGGGTTAAAACCTTGTACCTACCGAAGAAGAGAGGGATAAAAAACTCTAAGGAATGGAAACTTGACAAGTAATCAATGGTTTGGAAATTATGCAACACTATAAATGAAATGCATTAAATCTTAAGGGTTGCTCTTGAAAGAGGAACGACGCCTAATAATGCAATGGTGACACCAGTAAAATCCTTCGAAGGGAAATGGCCCGAACCTGCATCCTATCCATTTATCTATTCCGTCTAAGGGTAATACCAAGCTAGGCTAGATTCTATCCATTAAGATCTTTCAAGTGATAGCTATAGAGGAGAAGGGCAGATTAGACTGTATGAGGTTTCTGGTGTTCTTTCTTGGCAGTTGTATGTCACTCCTGTAGGTTCGGAAATCAAATACCTGAGACTTGCTCCTTCCACAAGTTTATAGCACGCTAGGCTAGATAAGACTGAATACGCAGTCCAATAATCTTAAACTTTACAGACTTATTTCACCCCAATGGGTTGAAATAGTGTAGCCACTTTCACGCCCAACTGAAATTAAAGGAATTGTTTGTATGCACTCTTCGCTGCCTGGTGTTTCATAGTCAGTAGTTTAAATTGTCTGAGAAAATTTTGCATATTCATATTCTTATTAAGGTGCAATTCAATCATCCAGTCATATTAGAATGCAATGTTATTTATGTGATCGTTGATCCTGCAGTGTTAATAGAACCTCCAATTATCTGGACAACATCCATGGTCAATTATTGATTACCCTGGTAAATTATTTTAATTAGTTTTATGACATAATCATTATTAATAGCATTGTCCGTTGGTCAAAGTTAATTTAGCTTGATACAGTTACTCACTTGGGTTAGAACGTGGTAGCTTTAAATAGGTTTTATAAAAAAAAATTACAACCATAATCTCATTGAACTAATTATCATGTCACCTGGCTTGTTAGTATGTTAATTGTATGGGAGAAAGAAGCTGTTATTGAAATGGAATTTAAAAATTAGACTTCCCATCTCTAAAACCCTCTGCCTCTATCCTTGCGGTATCTATGGGTTAATGAGGACCTAATTCCCTACTCAAGTGTAACGACTGCAGTTTTAACTATGATTGTATAGGCTCAAAATTTTACTTCTGCCCTTCACGACTCTGCGTTCTAATTTACCCTCTGCAGCATTGCCAGCAGACCGTCATTGCCCTCACCTGCGCGTTTCCCTATCCCTTGAGAAACTCGCCTGAAGTAGACGGTGTACCACGTGTTCCCTCCTCCCTTACCTTCGTGTTAATGCGGTTCTGACTTGCGCGCTGGCCGAGGATCCTGAGAAACCCTAGAATGTTGAGTTTAAATCTTGAACATACCGATGATGCTTAAGTTTCCATGATAACCTCATCTACTTAATGCTATTATTGTTTTAAAATGAAATATCCTGATGATGCGTAAGAAACCACATTAACCTTGTTTAATTTAATGCTATTATTGTTTAATGCAATATAATAATGATATGTAAGCTGCCAGGATGAATCTTGTTTAGTTTAATGATATTATTGTTTAGGATGCAATATAATAATGTTGTGTAAGCTGCCATGATGAATCTTGTTTAATTTAATGTTATTATTGTTTAATGCAATATAATAATGATGCGTAAGCTCCCAGGATGAATCTTGTTTGGTTTAATGATATTATTGTTTAGGATGCAATATAATAATGTTGCGTAAGCTGCCATGATGAATCTTGCTTAATTTAATGTCATTATTGTTTAGGATGCAATAAATGATGTTGCGTAAGCTGCCATGATGAACTTGTTTTATTTAATGTTATTATGGTTTAGAATGCGATATAATGATGTTGCGTAAGCTGCCATGAAGAACCTTGTTTAATTTATGCTAGTGATGTTTAAAATGCAATGTAATAATGGTGCTTAAGATACCATGTTAACCTTGTTAATTTAGTGTTGATATTGTTAAAATTTACAATGTGATGATGATGCTTAAACTGCTATGCTAACTTGTTTATTTAATGTTATTATCGTTAAATTGAATGCTAAGGTTGAAGCTTAAACTGCGATATTAATATGGCTTAATTGCAATGGAAATACTGTTTAAATTGCAATAATAATATTCGTTTTTATTTGCAATGTTAATAATGACGGTAGAATCGCAATGTCAACCTTGGATTAATTGAAGTGTTCGTGATGATGTTTAAATTTGCAAGGTTATTTTTCGTCAAATTTGCAATGTTAATGATAAGGTCTAAATTGCGATGCAATGTGGGTTAGGTTATTCCAATGTATGGTATTAAATTGGAAGGAAAGGCAAGATAATAGGGAGAATGTAGATGTTCGAGGGTTTACCAATATGGTATGATATCATTGCTCGCTTATGGCGATTAACAGAAAAATGCAATGCGTTTGTGCTTATTGTTTGTCCCTGAACTCGTGCCTAATGACTTATAACTAATAATGGGGGTTGAGATTATAGGATTTTACCTTATGATAAAGTCTTTGTCGGTTAATGATAATTAATGGAGCGATTGGTCTTGATTGATGTCTTCGGGTCCCAGTAGTGGTTGGTCGATTTGAGTCCTCCTGACTTGCGTCTCCTGTAGAGGTCATGATTGTCCCTGATTTTGTAGTACTTGGTGGTATTGTATTGCGTAGTCTGTTCGTGTCGGGCGGGATCTAGACACCTATTGTAGCTTAGTATTTATGTCTGTGTGTAAATCCGGTGGAAGGAATCCAGTGCCGTATCAAGAGTCTCGGGCTGTTTAAAGGCACAGTTCCACTCTTGCGACACACTCTGAGCCGTATCAGTAGTCTCGGGCTGTTTAAAGGCACAGTTTCCACTACTGCGACTCTACTGTTGGATTCTTTCATTCTGTGACAGTACTGTACCTAACCCCTGGTGTCTTTTCTGCTTACAGCTGCTAGTTGCACGCCTTATGTCCAGGGGCGTTTATTTCTTGTTTTCACTATGATATGTCGGGTCGTCTTGATTGTGTTCGTCTTACTTGCGTCTTGTTGGTTCGAGTGGTGATGTAGAGTCGAGGGGGTTTTTTCTTCTACATGCGCGCACACACTTTAAACAAACAAGCAAAAAAAAAATTGCACCTATTTTCGGAGTTGTTGTCATAACCAGGAGGGGTGTTACATCAGCCATATGAGATTACCACACTTCCACGTTCATACTTTGTCTTTTCCATGATTCATTTAGCAACACTTCATATTCCTCCACTTCACATTCTCTGATCCAGCAGACAACAGTCGCAACTACAAAAATAGTATATTTTCACATGATCCTGCAGCAGTGACATCTTCCATGCTCCAGTAGCCGCATCATCCATATTCCTATTTCATAGTTCATCAACATTTTGGGTAAGTGGAGGTATGTTATTTTATAAACTTTAATCATGTAATTTCTCAACTGCTAGCAATGAATAATTTGGAAAATTCCCTCATCCAGTTCCCTTTCCTTTTCACTTCTATGACTGATGCCATGTTGCATGAGGACATGCAACAAGTTAAGTTAGGGGGTAGGGGACTTTATTCACTATCATCACTCCATTTTTCCACTACCATCATTCCATTTTTCGTCTCATTTACCAGTTATGAATATTTCTTTTCCAACATTTCTTTTCGAACAATACACTGTTGCACTTTGATTCATAAGCATTGATATACATATTGGCATGATTCACACATATACAAAAAAAATGTCTTTATTATACTCAATGATGTTTCCTTATGCACATTTATAGAACATATTTTCCAGTAAAAATATGGGAAAATTATTATCATAACAACAAGAGAACAAATAACTAAATGAATGTTGTAAACACAAGAACCAACATTCTTTATATTCATAGTTGTCACACAACAACCAACCATAAGAAAAATGTCAGTTGTTACTCATGTAAATCCCATCCTGGAAAACATTCATTATCATCACTCAAAGCCAACATTTAGATGCCAAAATTTCTTGAGAAGATCCATGCATGGTTGCATGAGGACATGCAACAAGTTAAGTTGGGGGGTGTGTTGGGGCTCAGAAATGTCATATTTTCATCCATCTTTCCCTTCATCATTCTTCACATTTCATTGCCCCATTAACCTTTCATGACATCATTTCCATAAATATACTTGGGTTTCACCTTATTGTTCTCCACTTTATTCATTTTAGTATTAAAAGGGAATTTGTGATTAAATGTTAGAAAATTGACATGTTTTCATATATATCTCAAATATGTGTGAGCTTTGTAATGTGTATGAATATGTGAAGGATTAATTCAAAGGACTTCTTGAATACTTCCTCCACCATTTCAATATTTGAGGAGATAATTCAATCCCATTCCAAGGAGAAGATAATGGAGATTTGGTTGGAATATCTTATCTAAGATATATGAGAGATATGTGTGAGGATTTAAAGAGATTATATTTTGTAATAATGGGAAATAGGTTGAGAGAAAAGTGGATCTGTAATTATGAGATGGTTATCTTATCTTCAAGGCTCTCATGTATAAAAGAGAGTGCTCTTTGTTCATGAGAATTCAATTAGGAGAAATTAGAATTCAATCAGTTGTAAGTAGAGAATTAGAGTAGTCATTAATGGTAGTCATTAGGATTTTAAAGAGAAAGGGATTCTTATCTTTGATTCATGGTTTTGGTTTTCATGCTTTTATTATTTTGTTATGAATATTGATTTGGTTATTGTAATAGAAGATTGCCTCATTGGCATGAGCTCACATATGTTGTTGTGTTATTTAACTCTTCACATGTTGTACTTGCTTTTCCTTCATGTAGTTCTCCATTTCTAGATTAATTCCTTCACGCAATTTCTCATTCCTAGATTAATTTCATTTACGCAACTAGATTAATTCAATTCCAAGTCGTGTGTTAGATTAAGGATTTTATTTCAGTCATGTGTTAGATTAATGATTCAATTTCATTTGTAGCTTAAAAATTAGATTAGATTAGTCTCGCTTCAATATTGCATATACTTTGTGTGTGCTTTGTCATTTTATGAACCCCGGGTTGACGAATTAGATAGTTGGGTAAATACTACAATGCAATTAATTAAACATTAGTTCAGCCCAATGTAATGACTGTTGTTCCTTTTGTTCTGATTATTGTTCCTTTTGCAGGTCGTGTTGTTCCTTTGAATAGAACAACTGTCATTCCCTTTACGATTGTTGTTCCTTTATAGGTGTTGCATCTCTGGAGGCTGGGTATTGAAAATAGAAGGTAAGAACCTATGTAGACGACAAGTAAAATTGTTGTGCCAACGCCTACCTTTAGTTGATGCATAGAGGTTGTTTTAAGGACATATTTAGAGCCCAACAATCACCAGTAGAGAAGTGACTTTGAAGTAGGCTTTTGGTCACATGAAGGAAGAGGCTTAGAATCCAAAGAATCCATACTTGACTGGATGAAACTGCCAGAACGCAGTGATGAGATCAGCCAGAGAACTTAAGGAGCTATAGGGTGATCGCTAGAGGAGCTAAAGAGTCTTGAGGTAACTTCTAGTGGAATGAAGAATGTTCATAGAGGCGATTGATAGATGGAAAAGCGTCGAAGACTATAACTACCAAATAAACCAAAGAATCTTAGCATAATGACCATTCAAGATGAACAGACTGGGTAGAGCCACAGAGAATATGAAGAGTTTCCATGATGATCAGGAGATGACTCGACGAGAGAAAGTGATGCAGAACAGGGAAGTGAGGTAATTCTGTTTTTGAGTTACAGAGAAGGAGTATGAGCTATAGTGAACAACCTAAAGGGCATAATAGTGACGTTGTGAAGAAAATGCAGAAGCATTGTGCATGCCAGATGCAGTTGGTGCATAGAGAATATAAAAATGCAAAACAAAGAAGTGATTGGTGTTGCCTTTTTAGAGTGAATCATGCGAGAAGAGAGACGTTGATGCAGGAGAGAAGAGCAGCGTAGATGAATAGTGATGAGACTACTAATCCATATATAAACATTTTATCACAGTGGTAAAGTAATAAAAAGAAAATATTTGTATTTCAGGATGGTAGGGAGGTGGTAGGGAGGACGATTGTCCTCATAAGTTTCAAGTGGGTTCATGAAAATAGGTATTTGTAGCTTCCATCTGGTTGCAACTAGAAAAACTAGGGTGGTAGGGTGGTGCAATGGAGAATTATTGTTCTCTATTATATAGGTTGGTTCCTGTGTGACTGGAAGTTGGTGCTTCCATCTAGTTGGTGTTGGAACACTTAAGGAGTTGGTGCTTCCTTTTAGTGGGTGCTAGATAAATTAGAGAGTTGGTTATCTCAACATGTTTCTACTTGTAAAATAGAGGTTGTATCCTCAAGAGTAGTTGGAGCTCATAAGAATGATAATGTAAGGAAAATAAATATTACTTATCATATCAAGAAGAAGAGGTTTTTCCCTTTATGGGTTTCCTCAAGAAATATTTTTCTCTGTGTATTTCATGCGTGTGTGATTTATTTTTAATATTCTATTGCTTACTTCCATGTACCATTGTGATCATCATTGAGTGTTATGTGAAGAGTTTAAAATGGGCATAATTGTTTAAGCATAGTGACAACTGATTCACCCCCCCCCCTCTCAGTTGTCCAACAATTTGTATTATATCCGGTTAATTTTATCTAAAGGTAGATCAATAAGCTTAAACATGTCAAGCCATGAAGGAACTTCAACCAATAATACCCCCCTATTCAATGGAACAAACGTTGCCTTCTGAAAAGTTAGGATGAGAACCTACATAATGGCTTTAGGTGCAGATGTTTGGGATGTGATAGAGACTGGTTATGTAAAGCCAGTTGTACTAGCTAATAAGGATGACAAGATAAGGTCCAACTTCAATGCTAAGGCTATGAATGTTATTCCGAGTGGGCTTGCAAAAGAAGAATTTGTAAAAGATATGCACTTAGAAATTGCCAAAGAAATGTGGGACAAATTCATTAGAAGTTTTGAAGGTAATGAGAAAGTAAAGGATGCCAATCTTCAAACCTACAGAGTATAGTTTGAACAGCTAAATATGCAAGAGGATGAAACTGTTGGGAAGTACTTTCTGAGAAGTTAATAACTAGTGAATGCCATGAAGAGTCTTAGTGAGAAGTTTGAAGACATAGTTTTAATCCGGAAGATTTTGAGGTCTTTGCGAGATAGGTTCAACCCAAAGGTGTCTGCAATAGAAGAAATTAATGATCTAAAAACTTTTCCTTTTGATCAACTTCTAGGAATGTTGACTGCATATGAAATGACAATAAGTAAAGATAAATCCACCTCTAGAGAATCATCATTTAACGCTGATAAGAATGAGGATTCTGAGCCTGATGAAATTGAAGGAACATTTGTGAGAAGACTAAATAAAGGATCAGGAAATTACCAAGGAAAATTTCCATTCAAATGTTTTAACTGTGGAAAGATATTTCACTTTACATCTAAGTTTCCACATAAGAAGCAGGATCAAAATTATAAAGGTGAAAAGAAGTTCAAACCCAAGAGATTTGGTAAAAAGAAAAGTTTATGTGTAAGCAATGATGACTCTTTAGAAGAAACAGATAGTGACTCCTCGTGTGAATATAAGGTTAATGATGTTGCAAGATTGATTGTTGTCATTGATGTCAACCCTAGTCATGGGTTTTGGACCGCAAGATTGATAAAGGTATTTGGAC
>ML778766.1:211996-250210 GCA_009831015.1 Picea engelmannii
CATCCTAGACATGAAGAAGAGAGAGAAGACAGAAGCCACACAAAAGGATTCTAAGGAAGAAAATGTCCCAAAGACCAAAAATAAGGATGAGGTATTATTGAGTGCCACATGTTCAGGGGGAGCAACCCCAAAGAAGAGAGTTATATTTTTTCCATTAAACTTAGGGGGAGAAACCCTAACCGTTTCCATTAATGCCAAAAGGGGAGAGAAATTGGGATCATGATGATAGGGGGAGCATGAGTGTTTCCATCAATGAAAAAGGGAGAGATTGTTGGAAGATTGGTTGTTGTCATTGATGTCAACCCTAGCCATGGGTTTTGGACCTCAAGATTGATAAAGGTATTTGGACATGAAGGACAATGCACATGCATATACAAAACCCATGAATGGATAGTATACATCATGTTGTTTCCATTGGTATGTGGCATGTCACGTGGATCCTCATGGTTGAGGAGAAATGAATTTTTGAAGATGACAAAGTGAATTGAAGAAGGAAGTACATGTAGGCCCTGAAAATAATTAAAGAAAAGAATTACAAAATAAGAAAGTGTCAGGTCGGCCCTAATGTTAAAAGGAAGTGACATAAATGGTATAAATAAACATCATTATACATTCATTTGGTACAATTCGAATTTCAGAGGTAATAAGAAGAAAAGAAGGCCAGATTTCAAGGGAGGATGAAGTCTTTTGGTGATGTGTTCTAAGGTATGTTATTTTCAGGTCATCTTACCATTTTTTCTATAAGGTTTTTTCTAGAACGATTCAAATTGTCAAATCGCTATGGTATTGAGAAGACATATCAAGGTACCTCTGGTAAAAATTTAAGCTCTTGATTCGCTATAATTATGGAGATACACTCTGTGGAAGATAGGGTTTGTGACCAGTCCTGAATCTAGTCAATAAACAGGTGTTCCGGGTAAAACAATCATAACTTCTTCATACATAATCCAAATGACGTGGGACCACTTCCATTGGAAAGAGTATGGACTATAGTGTATTGTGTGCAAGTTTAATAATCGGATGTCAAATATTGAACAAACCATAATTGAATAAAGTCTACCATTCTTTCCATAACCTCTTTTTGGGGAGGATTCAAGGAGTGAAAATTGGAGGAGTTTCAGAGAATACATTGAGTAATATTATCTATAGTATCAAAGTACTCCAAGAATTGAATAATTTCAGAAATTGAAGAAGTCTTAGGAAGCATTATCAAGTTCTGTGTGATGATTGGTTGATGCTGATGATTTAATGTAAAGTTTTATTATCTCTCATATATTCTTGGGTGGAAGGAAGGGGGAAGGATGGAGAGTTAAAATATCTCTTGATATTGGAGGATTGTATCTTCCTCTTGGAGGTTTATCTCTCCCTCTACATTTGGAAGTTGTAGCTACCTTTGGAAGTCATTAGTTCCCTTGAACAATAAACTATTGATTATTTCTCATATATTGTGCATGGTGTATTATAGTGTATGGGTGTAAGTCTTATACTATTGTTCATTGATCATTGGATATAGTTGAATGGTTTAAGTGTAAGTTGAAAAGGTTTTTAAATTGTACTTGATACTAATTCACCCCCCTCTCAGTATCAACATCTTCTATTTTTAGGATCGAGATGATAAGGAGAAGATCCATGTGTTAAATAAAATTTAATATCATCATACCAAGAATTAGAAACAACCTGTGTACAACTGACCTGTGTCTCGTTGTGTTGATTTACAATTGAGATGTTAATTTGACTTTCCTGTTCTTCAACTAAATCAACCACTAGTTTACATAGGCCCTAACCTCTAACAATTTTTGTAGGAGTTATTTCGAGGTTGTATTCTTGTAACGATGTCATCCAGTTTGCATGTTTTTCTCCCAGTTCCTTTTGTACTAATAAGTTTCTTATGGCAGGGTAAGGAATGGAAGTGTTTCACTGCTTTGAAAACAACATACACCTATTGATCTATAGTTGGGTAATTATGTTCAACCCCTTTAAAAGATAAGATCAAGGAGGCAATAGGGATTTCATTTATTTCAACATTTTTATGTGTTAACACAACAACGCAAGATCGGTCGGAGGAGAAAGTGTAAAGAGTGAAATCTTGTGAGAAATCAAGACTCATCAAGGAAGGGGCTTCCACTATGGATATTTTTATGGAATCAAAGGATTTCCTTTATGTGGTCCCCAACGATACTAAACATCCTTTTTAATTAAATTTTGTAACGGTCTTACCATTTCCGAAAAACTTGGGACAAATCTTCTCACAAAATTAATCTGGCTTAAAAAGGATTGCATGGATGCTTTAGAGAAAGGGGGGGGGGTGTTTGGAAATGGATTGAGTTCTTTCAAGATCGATGATCATTCTGTCACTAGACACTATGAACCCGAGAATTTTTCCTTGTTACACCACAAAGACTGACTTCTTAGGGTTGAGAGATATGCCATACTTGTGGCATCATTCTAGAACAGTCCTAAGGTGAGACAAGTGATCTTTATTGCTTTTGGAGAAAATGGTAATTTCATCAAGATAGAACACTATTGATTCATTTATGAGGCCACAAAAAGAAATGTCCATTACTCTTTGGAAAGTGGCCCCGGCATTTATGAGTCCAAAATGCATCTCCTAGTAGGAATAAGTGCCCCATGGGGTACGAAAAGTGGTTTTAACTGGTCTGTTGGAGACATGAGGACCTGGTTGTATCCTGAAAAACCATCTAACAATGACAGTATTTCAGAACTAGATACCTGTTGAAGAATTTGTTCCATTGGAGGAATGAGATAGTTTTCTTTATCAGACGCTCGGTTCAAGTTAGGAAAATCGACACAGAGTCGAATTTCACCGCTTTTCTTCCTTACATGAACTAGATTAGACACCCATTGCGTGTGTCTCACTGGAAAAATTATCTTTGCATTTAGTAATTTATTTAGTTCTTTCTTGACAATCAGTTCTAATTTAGGGTGCATCTTTCTTAATTTACGTTGAAAAATATGAGTTTGTTGTTTCATAGGGATGACATGTTGTATTATATTAGGATCGAATGTTTTCCTATCATCATATGTCCAGGAAAAAATGTCCTTTAATTCTTTAAAGAGTTTTATAAAGGAAGATCATTCTTGTTTGGAGCATCCTGTTCCCAAATTGATATTTTGTGGATTATCTTTAGTCCCTAGATTTCTCATTTCATAAGTCAAGGAATAACTATTCAATTTACAATTGACTAACCCTCTAAATTTATCATGTAAATCATAACAAATTTCTAGTCTTACAACGGATCTGGGAATAGAGTTTACCAGATTAGACGTCGATTCAGGAGATCTAGGATATGATATTACCGTGAAGTTGTGGAGGTTTTCATCGTGAGTGCCTCTATCGATAATTGCACCTTGGAAAGTGTCCCCCATATACAAGAAGTCGATGATCTAGTGGTCATTGTTGAACACTCTCCAATTGGTGATGTTGTCCAAGATCAATGGCTTGAACAATAATTCAATCGAAAATGCATTCAGAGAGAGACCTTCTGTGGTAAAAAGTTTAGAAGCAACATTAGACAATAAATCATCTTCTGAATTACTTAGTCAAGGAATGGAATTTATGTTAAATGCTAAAAAAGAATGTATCAAACTCCATACCTCGATTTGATAACTTCTGAGATGTGGTGATAAGAAAAGTATGGATTTTATTACCTGCTTGACCATGATTTCCGAATCACCGAACACCATTAAATTTCTTACGTCCATATCCAAAGCCTTCTTAAGAACTTGTAGGAGTGCTTCATATTTGACAGTATTATTAGTGCATTCAAACTCTAATCGATAGGCAATGAAAGTCTTATTACCTACAGGGTCGATGACTACACATCTTGCACCAGCTCCTTCTTTAGATTTGAATATGTCAAAGTACAATGACCATATTCGAGCTTTGTCAGCAGTGTTTGACACACTTTGCAGAGATGATGATTGAGTGCAGGTCGTAAGTTCTAATTGTTGCATGGGATCTGTGAAGGGGGAAATTCCGGTCATGAAGTTACCGAAGAAAGTGTTCATTCTCTACATTTCAAATGAATTAGTGAATGCAGTAAAAGGTTCATTCATCTCATTCAGATCTGTCACAGTATGCTTGAGATAACGTTTGTGTTTTATCCTGATTTTGATTGGTTGTCCATTTTCCGACAACCATAAATGAGACCAGCCTGTGGCAAAGTAATCATGCAGCTGTTTGAATGAGTCCCTACTTAAAAATAAACTATAGACTTATGGTATGTCTACAAAAATAATGTCAATAATTTGGTGAACCTTAGGATTAGAAGATAAACTAACCAGAACATTCTTAAGTTCGTTAATTACCTTAATGTTCTTCCAATCGAGCTGAATGATTTTGAGACTACAAGTTTGAACTTATGCGTGAATTTTTTGCAAAACACATAAAGACATCACATTTGATGATGCGCCAGAATCCACCATGCAATTATGTACATTTCTATTGAAAATTTCAAAAGTTAATAAGAAAGGAGGGACATTTTTACGAGTGTTAACAACAGAATTCTGTTGATTTTTTGTCGTTGTCCCTGAAACAATTTTATCTACATTTGATACAGTTTTTTCAGTTAGATCCCTTTTATCCAGAAGTTCAGATGTCATTTTAGTGGGGATCTTTTTGGCTATTTAGAACTGATTTCTCGAGTATTTTTGCTGCTAGGATCACTGTTCTTACTGTTTTCTGCGATATTTTGAAGCATTTTCTGCAAAATAAGAGGAAATTTTAAAAGCTCATCAAAATAAATATTAGCCCTCAATTTTTTTAGATCTTCAATCAAGTCATATTCTAAGACCGGGGATGCTAAAATCAATTTTATTTCATCTTGTTTCGACTATTTTGGAGATACATTATTGCTCATTTCAGAAGACAATTTTCTCTGTGTTTTGCTTCTCATGTTGTATGGGTGGACAGTTTCAAAGTTTTCTTGAAAGATACTGTCAGAAAAGTGTCTGAAGATATTGGGAGATGAGTCCTCTTCTTCAGCTACTTCTTCCTCAACTATGTCTTCTGAACTTTCAGGAGGAACAAAATTATCATGTGCTTCAAGAATGGTTTTCAAAGCATATTGCAAGCTTTCAAAATTGAGACCTTCAGCTATCTAGTTTGGCTGATTGGGAGGAATTTTTTTTCTGAAAGGAGGTTTAAAAATTCCTTTGCTTGAGGATGCCTCCTCGACTGATCTCTTCAAGTCAATGACTTGATTTGATATTTTTTTAAAATCTTTCTGCAAGCTTTCCAGGTCTAAAGTTTTCATTTGACCTTTTACTTGGGGAGGCCTCATAAGGATTTCTATTTTCTTTTTAGAAGATGAATTCGTTTTAGTTTCACTATTGAGATTGTCTTTCAAGCTTAATATATCCTTTTCAATTTGGCCAGATTCTTCAAAGGCTTCTAAAAATGTAGATTTTTTAGACCTTTTAACCCAAATTGCTATATTATTATGTAGATCTTTGGTGTAATATGCAACAATTAAACTCTAAACATGCATTGAATATGTGGGAATTCGATTATTTAACGTAAGGAATCTTTGGTTAAAATATTTTACTTTCTCCTTAGGGTTCATTTTTAGGCTAGAGAGTTCCATAACCAAGACTTCAGGGGTTTTATCATCTCCAAATTTCTCTAAGAAACATGTTTCAAATTTTTCCCAAGAGACAATGGTGTGGGGTTGTTGGGAGAAATACCATGTGGAGGCATTGCCCTCAAAAGTATAAGGAAAGAGTCTGCATACTATGTCTTCATGCTCTACACTTCGGAGTCTAATAGACAACATAAACTTCTTTGTGTGATCTTCGGAAGATTGCTTAGAATACAGATTGAATTTAGGTAACCATTTCTCCGGGTTCTTTTGAAATGGGTGTTGAGGTCCAGGTACAACCACAACATCTTGATTGAGCCAGGGTCTGGTGGGATTGTTTTGGTTTTCCATGGGTGTAGGTCGTGTCGAACACTGAGATGTTTCAGGTCAATAACTACTTTCGTCAGATGACTCTTCTCCCGAAGAGGATGGAAATGAACTAGGTGGGGAAGGAAGGATACTGGATCCTCAAACTCCAAGAGTAGGGGTTTCGATAGGATCTATAGTATTATCTTCCAAAGGATTTAAAATCAGACTAGTACCTTCAAGTTTTTCTCGGATATCCGAGAAATCTAAAGGTTGATTGAGAGGCCTACCAGGTTGTTTGATATGGGCCAAAGAAATGTGTCCTTATAAGTGACTGACAAACAATTTCTTGTACGTTGGCCCCTTGAGGAGCTGGTGTTACTCGTTCAACGAGAAACTCAAGATTATCGTTTGAGGTAGTTGTTGTTTCAGAAGTAACGTTGTTGTCCGAGTGACTACGTGTTACTACAGGGGAGTGAGTGTGTGGGGGAGGAGTCTTACGACTTCCACATGCCATCAATTGCAATCAGGCCCTCCTTCTAGCCCCATTTGTTGACAGGAAAAATTGACCGACCCTCAACTGGAAGAACAAGTCTGGTCCGCAGTTGTCTAGTAACCCAATCCGTTTGGTGTAACTTGTTTTGACGGGTTTAATGGCTCTGTTAGCGAATCTAAAATCCTAAAAGAATTAACTAATGCTCAAAAATATATTAAATATATACATACCCTGATATAACTATTGTAAATGTGTTTACGTAGAAAAGAAAAACATAAAAATCTCACTTATGAACAACAATTACATATTTGTAAGTTTTACTAGAAACTTACGAAATTAAGGTGAAAATAATTTATTTTGAGAAGAAGATAAAGAAAGAACATTTAAATACTTTTTGTTTTCTTTCTATAAATCTAACGAAAAATTGAATTAATTAAACTATGAATCACAGATGTACAGATAGTCAAAGATGATCTACACTTTCTGGTTCCACTAATATATAACGACAAAAATTGGAAACAAAGCAAATAACCTAATATTAGTTTGTCTGATGTGTCTATGCCTCTGTATGAATCAAAATCATCCAGCTGCCACACCTACAAGATAAATCCGCAATAGACTTATACTGAAACTGTTGTGAATAAATTCACAGAATGTATTGGCAGCCAAGATTTTAGAAATAGAATAGAGAACACACGTTAATTCGGTGATCTTATGACCGTAAATAATTACAATAAGATAAATCTACATGTAATACATTCACTTCATTGTTCGACTGAAACATCAAATAGAAATTTTGATATTCAAATTGAAATGATGATCACAGTGTGAATATCTGGAAAAATAAATTATGAACGATTATCTGTAACGTGAATATCTTGAAACATAATATATCATTGAGTCTAAAGATACAAGGCATATTAATGCATCAGGATTAAATAAAATGATACATTAATGAAACACCATTAACAAAGGACTAAATCCAAAATGTTGTATATTGTTCCATTAAGTCTTGGGATATCATTCGTCCATCTTTGATTCTAGGCCAAGATGCCTCTCATTTACAAAGTAGAGAGTATTTAAAGAGTCTTTTGAAATCTAGACTTCCTATCTCCTAAGATAGGATCAGATCTCATAAGATCAAAACATTACAAATATGGAGGGCCTACAACCACTTATGATCAAACTATATCTTAAAACATTTATGAAATTTTTGTCCTATTTACAAACTAAACAAAAGGAGATACTAATCAACTAGATCGAACATGTTCCATCCCATAATATCAACATCATATATACCATATCCTGAAAAATGAAATAGGATCAAGTTAGACAATTTATTAACAACTAAATACTAAATTCTATATAAAAAATGATTTGGTTACAAAATCTCTTGATTCTGTAGACAGTCTTATATTGGTAAAATAAATCTAATTTTAACCGATTTGATTTTAAAAAAATAAAATGACTGTAATAAGAGGAAAAAAAATCATTTTACCATTTAAACCAATGACTAACATG
The DNA here is from genome assembly GCA_009831015.1 of Picea engelmannii. Lineage (NCBI taxonomy): Eukaryota > Viridiplantae > Streptophyta > Pinopsida > Pinales > Pinaceae > Picea > Picea engelmannii. The sequence goes on from ML778766.1 coordinate 219,920, forward strand.
GATCAATATAACTCAGAATTGATTACGGCCTTTACACTGTCTGCATTGTTTATCACAATGTTGCATGTCTTCTTAAGACACTTGGCTTGCCTCTATTCATTTTCTTTGAGTTCACGATTTTATTTTATGAGAAATTCATTGTGGTTGGTGAGAGATTCAATTCTTACTTGTAGAATGGGGATGTCATTATAGTACTGTTCAATCCAATGCAAGAAGAACTCGCAATGCACAGTAGGAGAGATCTGTTGATGGAGCGTATAGTTGGGTGTAAGAACATCAACAATACCTATTGTCGGCCCTTGACCAAGCTTAATACCTGTAAACCCTTTTCTATCCTCGAGACATGGTGGGAGATTGTTAACATAGTCGTATGGATGATTAGGATCCGGCTTATGACAATATGGATCTTCTTCTGCAAGAAAATCCTCAATTTCGGGATATGAATCCTCATTGATATTTATCGTATCGATTGAGCTCAAATCAGGCTTAAATCGATTACGCAGGCTTCTCTAAATGAATTGACCAACACTTTTTTTTCAAAACCCTAACATTGCTTGCTTCTGTTTTGACTGTTTTCCAGGGTTTTTTCTATCAAACTTTCAGTAGTGTTATGGCCAACAATTATTTCATGCTTAGGGGTTTCATTTAACTTAGAACCAACATCCTATTTCCCATATAAAAACTGATCCGGTAATGCATCGTCATGAGGGTTTTTCCGCAAAAATTCTAGTTCGTTACTTGAGAAATCAAAATGTTTCTCCGTCATAGGCTTATTCAACATAGGGGTTTCTATAGGAAATGTTTTATTAAAACTGTTTTGGGATAACCTATCCTAGTCATCACCCAGGGCTATCAAACAATGAACCAATAACATTTTAATTAGGCCATGGTGAAAGAGGCTAGAGTCGAGGCTTTGTTTCTTGTATCTTTTTGGCATCTTGTACATACTCCTTAGTAAATAAAATGGAACATTCAAATGGAAACCTATAAAGTTCATAAGCAACCGCACATAATAAAGAAAAGCTAGGCCATAATGTCCTTTACAGGTTATAAACTATTTAAGAACTAATAAGAGACCATGCCATCTAACCTTAAGAAAATAAATAGGAATACCTTTCTCACAACAATCAATCTTTTTGGAGGTCATGAAAAGACTCCAGGGCACTTCATCGATTTTTTATTTCTTAAACCACTTCTGACCAGAGGATGGGAGCCATGTGGCTTCGCTGATAAACCCTTCAGTCACCTCCAAATGGATGTCTCCAACTTTCTCCCGATACCCATCAAATGTTTGGGCGAATTCCTTAGTTGTGCAAAGGTTATACCTGTCGAACCTCTTAATGAAAGTATCCTAGCCCCGGGCTTTCAAATCCTCGACTGCATCATCATGAGACAACAAATATTGAGGGCCATTTGTATCTATTCGGACAACAGGATCTGTTAAGGTAATTTCCAGGATGTAATAGGGGTGACTCAAGCTAGCTATGGGTTTATATGGCGAGAGTAGGGGAAACAAAACTGAGTGAATATAATAGAAAGAAACCAAACAAAACCCCTGCGTAATCATAGTATAAACACCAAGGTTTCGGGCATGAAGTTCGAGCACTACTGGTAATGAAAGCCTCGGGTACAGAGCATAACACAGACCCTTGACTCATAATGAAAGGCCTTTCAATTCATTTTTCCATCCAAAGATCAAGTACATGATACGATTCTGATGCATTTAATTTTCATGTCTAGTAATGACTATAGTCGATTTACAAAGGATTCAAATAAATACATTTACAATTCAAATGTAAATCAACATAGGTATTATATCGACATTCGATAAAATCAAAAGGAAAATCATTCAAGAATGAATTATGAAGTAGATTTAAGCACAATGATATTTTAGAAACATGTTTTGAATAGGGATATAATACAAAACCAAGTTCTCATGTTTGATTCATGCTTTCAGTCATGAATCAAACATGGAACAAAACAAGAAAAGAAAATACAATTATTCACCATCTATTGTAATCCAGTAATAATATCCAAATGATAACATTTACAGGATGAGGTGAAGGAAGCTACAGGAAGTGTCGTTTTGTCTTTCAAATAACAAAAACATGTAGAGCTACTAACACTGAGGTAAATTTATTTCAAGACCAAATTTGGATTAATTCAGGTTATTTGGGGACCAACAGGTGGTATGATATTTTGAATAATATTTCCACATGGTGATAAGTTTCAAACAATAGAGTTATTGAACCAGAAATATAGCCAAACAAAGAAAAGAATAAAATGACTCACACACAAAAGAAAACAAAAAAAAAAGAAACAAAAAAAAGACACAACACATTGTACACACTTTATTTACAGATTGTTATTTAGAAAAGAACTATGAAAAGTACTTCTTGAGGGCATGGCCATTCACTAGAAATGTTTATGGTTTCCCCTCAAAGGTTTTCACATCGAAAGATCTTGGACAAATTTTTTTAGCGACTATAAGCGGTCCTAACCACAAATTATGGAATTTTGAAAGTTCCCCCTTTTCTTCATGGACTTTATCTCACCTAAGAACCAGATCTCCTATATTGAAATTTCGATCAGAGGAACAATTTTCTTCGAGCCATCATTTAAAATTTTGTTGGTGTTGATCCATTTTACATTTAGCTTATGTCCTAGTCTCTTATAATTTGAGCAAATAATTAATTTGACTTTCTAAGGCATGAAACTATTCTTCCTAGACCTTTTTAGATAGTTGTAATGATGGTAGTAGGACATTGGGAGGTGAGAATAGATTCTCTTCCATATACAAGGAAAAATGGGGAATTTCCAATGGTTTTTTTGGGAGTGACCCTATCATCCCACAATGCGTAGAAGAAAGCAATGTGCCAATTTTTATAATTTTCTAATACTATTCTCTTTAGGATTATAATTAATTTTTTGTTCTTTGATTTAGCCAGTCTTTTATCTCGACGATAATAGCTAGCAGAATACTTCAATTTAATTCATTTTTCCAAAGAAAAAACATTCAAATCCATTGAAGAAAAATAATATGCATTGTTGAACACCAAAGATTCTGGAATTCCAAAACATGAAATAATATGAGTTTCCAGAAACAAAATCACCTGATTAGTGTTGACTACTCTTAAAGGTATAGCTTTGGACCACCTGGTGAAGTAATCCATTATTCTAAATATGTACTTATTCCATAGGGAGTAAGTATGATTAATTGGACCAATGACGTCAAGGCCCCATTGCTAAAATGGTTGATCAATTGTTATAGGCTACAAACATAAAGCATGTTTCTTCACTCATCCTGCAACATTTTTTCATATTGCACACTTGCGATCCATATCATGAGAATATATAAATAGCGTGGGCCAGTAATATCCATCTCTGAACACTTTATGAGAAGTCATTTCACCCCCGAAGTGATCTCCTACATTACCAGAATGTAATTCAGACATGATGTTTTTATATTCATCTTTTTCTAGGTAACACAATAACACTCCATGAAAATTCTTCCTAAACAGGATATCATTAATCATTTGAAAGGGAGAAGATTTAAGTCTCAATGCTCTTCTCTTTTTGGGATCAAAATTTTCTAGAGTAGTTCCATGAGTTAAGTAAACTTTGATGTCATAATACCAAGAATTTGGCATGCTTTGTGCACAAAAGATTTGAATTTCATGAGGCAATGTTTCATTTGATAAAGCATAATCATCATTAGGTGGATTGACTGAATCAACCACTAACTTGCAAAGACATTTACCTCTAACAATGTGAGTTGGATTAATTTCAAGATCATACTATTGAAGAGAGGTCATTCAATGGGACCTCTTCTCCTCGATTTCTCTTTGAACAAGCAAATTTCTAACTGCACGATACAAAACAATGAATTTAGTTTTGGACTTCAATAGGTAGGGTATAAAGTGTTTTACTTCTTTAAACATGACAAAATATTTCATATCCATTGCTGGATATTTTAATTCTTCTCCTTTAAAGGTAGAACTCATGAAATAAATGGGGATTTCATTATTTTCATCATTTTTTTGGGTAAGCATTGCATCATATGATCTATTTGATGCAAAATTATAAAGGGTGAAGTCTTTGGAAAAACCAGGGCTCATTAGGGAAGGAGATCTTGTTATAGCTTGTCTGATGGAATGAAAGGATTGGTTTTCCTATGATCCCCATTTGAAAAAAACATCCTTATTGATCATATTTTGTAGGGGTATAACTATCTCAGAGAAACTAGCGACAAAACGTCTAGCAAAGTTTATTTTACAGAGAAAAGACTGCATAGATTTCTTGGACGAAGGAGGGGGAATATTGTCTATGGATTGTGTTCATTCAGGGTCTATCATCATTCCATCTTTAGACACTATAAATGCAAGTAGCTTCCTTTCATCCAAAGAAAAAAATGATTTCATAGGATTCAAGGAAATTCCATACTTATGGCAATGTTCCAATACAATCCTTAGTTGAGATAATTGATCTACCTTCTTCTTTGAAAAGGCGGTTACATCATCTAAGTAAACAACCACTAACTGATTTATAAGCCCATGAAAATAAATATTCATGGCCCTTTGGAAAGTGGCCTCGACATTGATTAATCTGAAAGGAATCTTACGATATGCGTAAGTTCCCCAAGGGGTACAGAATGTAGTTTTGAGTTGATCCGAGGGAGACATCAAGACCTGGTTGTATCATGAAAAACCATATGTTGTGCCAGTTTCATCACCTAGGTGAGAAAAAAAGGGGAACTTACAAGTCTATTTGGGCCTGCTAGACAAGACAAAGGTTAGTGCATGAGTTAGATAATCCAAGAACATGAAATAAACAATAAAATAAACTAAAAACAACTAACGAAATAAAACTATAATGCATAAGAAACTTTGAACCAAAATCAATCGACCAAATGACTAAGATTATTCCACCAATGGATAACTATATTAGTTGGAAAAACACCATAGAGAAAGGAGGACTTATGGATCCCCTCTTCCTCCTTGGGAGGGCTCTTGAGTTACCTATTGGAGAGTTCTTCTTACAATGATAAACATGAAAGCAAATGGTAAATAAATCCAATCCTATTCCCTCAAGAGGTGAGTGTAATGGCATATTGGAATTTTGTTAGAATGATCAGAGAGGAAAAGACAATTATTGAAGGAGGATTGAGGAATCATAACAATACTATGAAAATCTTAAATTCTTAGTGCATCCATGGCCTCCATTTATAGCATGTCTTTGAGTAAATATCCAAGTAGTTCTTAGTGTGAACAAGGGTCCCTTTAGGGAACCCTTTGGTCCTTGACCAACCCGCCATTCATATTCAGCTAGGATTTGAGGGTCAAATCAAGTTGGGAGTTGGTCCATAAGTGGTTGAGGGGCCAAAAAGAACCTTAAATGCACCATTCACATGAGTGCACAATGTTTCTCATACAAAATCGCGCATATGGCACATTGTGTGCTCTATTGGATTCTTTGGCCCATGCATTGTACGTGCTCTTCCTTTAGTGATTCAACACATGTCAATTTTTGTCTAGTTGTATAGTTTTTGCTTCTTGGAAATGCATTTTTAGTGCTGCAGGTGAACTAATAGGTGTTTGGAACTGCTATATTTCTATAACCATTTGCATGAAATGTTGTGGATGAAATTCCATTGATAAAATATGCCCCTTGATGTGTGAGGTTAGGAGCATATGTATAGCCAAAATACATCATTGTTTCTTCTACTGAGAGTACCATTTTAATGAAGAGTGTTGATAATAACTACAAGAGTGATCTTGTCGAAGGGAGAGGGAAAACCGTGAGACCCAAATTTGTCTCTAGGGAGAGAAAATAAAATATGTATATAAATGAGGCAGGCATGCCCCATGCTTGTGTCATGTAACTCAAAAATGTAAGACAATAACTGAAGTTGTATGTTGATATAGATAACTACAACACCCTCTAGGGCAGTGTGATAATAGTAGATGACAATTATGATGATGAACATACTATGAAAAGAGGTAAGGATGCCTGTAAGAGGTGTCGATGAATCGTAGGCATTGATGTCCTAACAAATTCAGAGGTCTTCGGAAAGTATAAAATAACTGCAATAGTCGCATAGTAAGACCCATCGTAACATGATATGTCTTTGAAGTCGAATGTTATGGGGGATAATGACATCAGAGAGAAATGATGTTTCTCTCTGTTTCATTTGAGACTCTTCATTGTAAAGGTAATGAGAGTCAATATATTGTTTCCCTTCTAGAAACTATTCCGATGTCGATAGAAAGTGAGATGCAACTCCAAGAAGTGAAGGAATTCATGAAATCCATGAGATAAGATCACGAAATGATAGGGAACATGAACGAAGTAAAGATGCAGTGAGACTCAAGACTTCCCTTGGTTTGGGGTATTCTTGAAGGATCATTGGAAGAAACCGTGAAACTATATCTAGGGTCAGGGGGAGGACTAGACATGGGTTTAAATTGTGCCAGAGGCATGACAAAGTGGACAAACTTAGAGATCATGGGTACATGGACTGTGGGATACTCGGGTTTTATGGATGATGTCAACATGAGTAGAGGATAGTGAATGCACCAACCAAGGGAGACAGGGGTTGATTTTCTAGAAAACGAAGGTCGTCAAGGGTGACAACAAAAGGCTAAGTAAATGCTAGAAATAAAGGATTTTTACAATTACCAAATAAATAAAGAATAATTTGGGATGAGAAACACAGAAACAAGTGCCCCAGTGCAAGATGGATTGGCCTGTGAGGGTACAAGTTGCATGGAGAACTAGTGGAGGGTGGGGCCCCATGGGTGGGTTTCTGTATGAGGTAAATGAATGGAGGGAAATCTGCATATGGAAAAACTGATTGTGGATGAAATGTATGGTTAATGACACTGCGGAGGTGAAGTAAAAACTAGATCTGTGATGAGGTAACCTGGGAGTCCATTGGGAAAGATAGAAAAATCATGAGAAGGAGTATGTGTCTAATTCTCAGAAATGCATAAGACTATCAAGACTCCCATCCCTAGGGGGTGAAAGTAGCATTAGTGTCAAAGTGCCAAGGGGGAATACGAATGGGACAACTCATGTGGGGGAGAGTGATACCGGGTGACAGTACCAAAATGCAGTGGAGGTGACATTACTATGGAGCCGGATGTAAGGATCCTAAAGGCGAATGTCATAGGGTGTGATTGGGAGATGCAATTGATATTAAAAGGGAATTATTACATGCCAATGTTGAACATATACCTGAAGGGGTTGTGCTGGTTGTGATGACCAAGTACCTGCACACATTAAAACTGAATACCTGATGTGAACAATATCTGATGATAAAGAACATATAATAGTTATTTGATAATTTTGAACATGAGCATGCATACCTAGACGTGATGTGATAAAAATTATCCCCCGGGGCCAAGTTCATATGGTGACCCAGGGAATGTGACTATGTATATGGAAGGAGGATGATCCTGTGGCTAAAAAAATGGATCGGGAAAGAGAGGCTCTCGGCTCCTGTAAATGAGTGTGGAAGTTGGGAAAAAGGGCCTATATATGGATGGTGGGCCCACAATGACACCTTATTTTCACTGACACTATTGGTGATCTGCCAAGAGTGTTGTGAGGTGTTTTGGAATATTAAGGGAGCTTGGGGCTACCAATCAGGTGGTTGAAAGACCTCTTGTGAGAGGAAAAGTGCTCGATGATGGAGAGTATTCCAAGGGAAATCAGGGGTAGTCAGTTCTTCCAAGATGTCTTCGTCACAGTGGAAAATGCAAGAGTACAGTGGATCCTGGGAGGTGACAAGAGGAACTGTCAATGGGTAGGTGTTATTTTCCTCAAGTGGTGAGGACGTAGATGGGATATCGTGTGCAGGGTGTGAGGGACCAGTGGACATAAACCAAATGTCCATATACTGTGGGGGATACATTGTCGTAAGGGGTAATATTTCTTGGGGGAAATGAACCAAAGAATTGGGAGGATTTGGGGGAATATCCTCAGATAGTATATCCATGAACCATGGAGGGGTGGGAAGTGACTCAAGTTTAGGGGAGGTGATGTGAAAATTATATGGAGAAGGGATAGGGGGAGTCACTTGCATCACATGAGGTGAGGTGGTTGAATGATTTTGAATAAGGGTTACTTGATGATGTCTATATTCAATGATCAAAGGACACTGGTATGTTAAATTAGAAAGTGAGTCACAAAGAGAGCGAGGGAATATCATCTGTTCGTGGAATGAGGTAGAGACATAATGGATGCCGGTGATGTGGGTACTCAAAAGTGGTGGTGGAGAGGGATATTTCTAAAAGGTTTGGCATACTGTCGTCAGTGTCTTTTGAAACTGAGGTAGAGCTGGGAAATGATGAGTATAGTGGCCATACTAGGAGCAGATGGTGCAAGCGAATTTGGTTCACAGCCCTTTAATTCCTATAGTGGGTGAAGTTGTGTTAGTACTAGGTGTGCTTGGTGGAGCGGTGATTGATGTGGTTGCTCGAGGGAGTTGAATCAGGTTGTGTAATACAGGAAGAGAAGGACATCTATTAGTGGTGTGTCCCTCTATTTCACATAGTGCGAAAGGAGGTTGAACTCGGGGAGGAAGTGGAGTGGTGGGATATTTATTCTTCCATCTTCCCCTAGTCATAGCCATCATACTAGAAATTGGAGGTGAGGGTGGTGTAGCTAGAGTTAGTATTGGAATATGCATCAGGATTCTCTCTGACTGAGGAGGGAGGGAGGGTTGAGAAACCATTGCGGGAGGGTGTAGATACCATACAGGGATGGAGAGAACCATTTTGGGAAGGGTAAGCATCATGGATACCTAAAATGCTTGTAATCCTGGTGGGGGGTAAAAGAAGGGAATTTGAGTGATGGCTTGGGGGATTGTCTCAAAACCGGGATTTTCCCCTGGGGGAGGGGGAAATCAGGGATAAGTGGTGTAGTATGGTTCTCAGGGAAATCCTTAGGTAAAGTTTCTTCAACTGGTGGGATGTTGAGGTGAGGAGAAGCCTCTATGGGAGGGATGATGTTTCTAATTTAATTTCCATTAGAAGATATGACATACACTTGTGCTGAAGGGTTTATGAGAGGTGTTGATCCATGGAATGCCCCCAGAAAGGATGGGTATTTCAAAATTCTGGGGGCCATATCTGTGAGTGGATAAGCATCGGAACTAGTGCGGACAAGGGGTAGGATGTTATCGATGTTGGCGGAGTGGTTAGGCTTGTAATGTGAAATTTAGTTGATGGTGATGACTTTCCCATTGTGGAGGAACTTCATCGTTAGAAACACAGAAGAGGCCACTTCCTTCATAGCGTACATGTAGCTATGTCCAAACAAGATGTTGTAATCGAGCAGGGCATCGATAAACTCAATGCCGATAAGGATGGTTTTACCTTTGAGTTCAACAGAGACATTTTGAAAGAGCCTGTCAGGGGAAGATGGTTGACCATCATAATATCTTAACGTGATGGAATATGGTATTAGCTCAAGGGAGCCAAGTTTTTTCCATACAATTTTGGACATGATGCATGTGGATGCACCTTCATCAATGATACATTGATGAACTGTGATGTTTCAAATCTTAATTGGTGTCTGGAAAGATACCAAAGTGGGGAGACGAGGTTCCCCACAGTCTAGATCAAATGTGATGAGCCTAGTATCAGCTGGGTCAACTGCCCCCAAGGAAAAAAGAAAGGACTTCCATTGTTTTGGATAGGTTTGGAGGACTTCCAATATCAACATGGTTGCAAGAGATTGCACCAAGTCATTGAGCAGACTATAATTGTGTGTCACCCTAGCCTGAGGGTTCTTGACATTCCGTCGTAACGAGATGCGAGGGATACAAATGATAGGTTTATTATTATGGAGTGGAATCATCAAGGGTTGTTCGATTGCAGCTGAAGCTTCTTCCGAGCTGGTAGGAGTAGCTTCAGGGGGCGCATTGTATTGACGACTATGCATTTGCAGAAGAATTTCTTCTTATCTAGTTAGGAGGATATTGTGCTCCACTAGATTTCCAGGGTTTTGATACTGTCCCATTTGTGGTGGGGAAGGATGTACCTCCAATTGGTTATTCATCACATCTTGGTGTGGAATAGGGTTTTGCAACATGGCTGAGGGTGGTGGTGGAATATATTGTTGTGGTGCCTGTTGAGGGGTAGGTGGCGCTGGGGGACGTGGCATGTTCATGGAGTCTTTCATCCACTCAAAGTCAGGAATTTGGGGGAAATGGTGAGTATAATGACCATGCTCACTGAAAAGTGCACAAGGGAATTTTTTCCATAGGTTTTTGTTGTTGTTCCTCCCTTGGAGTTTTTTGTTATTGTCCCCATAGGGATTCTGGTTACCCTGATTCTAGTTGCCCCGAGAGGGTTAGTTTTTTGGGGGGTTATTTCCTCTTGGTCCTGGGTTATTATTGTTTCAATTTTTCCCTTTCTTTTTGGCATTATTCGATCAATGGTCCATATTTTTCGTAATCAACTATTCGAAAGTATGAAATTGTTGAATGGGAGAGGGTTGAACAAAGATAACATGGTGTGTGCTTGTCCCTATGGAGGAGAAATTGGTTGTGGAGGACCAGGAACTGGAAAATATGGATTATGTTGTGGCAATGATCTATAGGGTGCATAAGAAGGCGTAGTGTTGTCACTATTTCCCAGGTTATATGATGAGGTAGAGGGGCAAGCTGAACTTGGTTGACAAGTCAGGCACATGATGGGTGTCGGCAAGGGTCCACTCATGGGTGGAGGGGGAGAAACAACATATGGTTGTTGGTAAAGGGGAGGAGGGTAATAAGATGGAACTCCATATATGGACAGATATTAGGGTGTACCGTACATAGGTGGTGGTTGGACTTACGGGTTGTGGTGTGATGTGGTACCAATCAATCCATCCGCTGTGTGAGACATCCCAGGTTTGTCCTGGCTGAATGGTACACGTCTTGATGTTTCAAGTACTACTGTGTATAATTAACCTGACTGAGAATAAAGGAGGTCATATTGTTGATCCTTGTTGATGGCTTCCTCTTCAGTTTGGGGGAAGGTGGATGCCACATATTTGGCAAGGATAGAGACGAGTGATTTGAGAAACCAATTGAGACATTGTTCTTTGGTGGTTTCTTCTTTACATAAACTACGTCGCCGATGTCATTCGTGAATGTGGTTAGTGATATGCGTAGCTAAGGTTTGTTTTCACTTAGCGAGTAGTTCTAGACCAGTGTCATGACAAACTGATAGTTGAAAGAAGGCCAAAAATGCTTTGGCCAAGGATTCAAAAGTCTCGTGGGTCCCTGATTGTTCGTCCACATATAATTTGGATGATGGGATAGTGAGTGTGCATTGAAATAACCTTAAGTAGATGGAGTCATCCATGATGTTGTTTGAAGAGCACCATAAGTGGAAGGTCATGACATGGTTGGTGGGATCTTCCCTCAATTTTCCTTCAAATTTGGGATTGTCTGAAGGTAGTTTGGTAGGCATATTTGGCCATGTGGGATCATGAAATATAGGGGCATTCATGATTTTACTCAAATCAGGGATGTTGAGGGATGCCAAATATGGCATGGGGGTTGGTGGTGGATAATTATTTCTAGCCATGGTGTGAGCAGGTAGTGGACCTGACCCTTGAGGGGGGTTTGGTGGGGTTATACTTCTCCCTTGAGAAGAAGTGTTCCATCCACCTCCTTGTGAACAAGAGCTAGTGGATGTATGGCCTTAGGAATTGGACCCAAGTAAGGTGGAACCAAGAAAATTTGATACCAAAATAGTGGCACTCATAGGGGTGTGATATGGTTGAGTCGGTGAGTTGGAAATACTAGGAACTCCTCCTAGAATAGGAGGGAGAATCTGCAAGTGTCTGGAATGATGGGGATTCTCTGGGTCCCCTATGATGTCTGACTAGAAAAGTGAGTGTGTGCAAATGGTGATGAGAGAAATAAATGAAGAGGAGACTTGTATAATTTGTAACTTCACAATATATCTCACAATCACATGTAATCAAATGAGCATCATACATAAATCAACTATAAATAAGCATACATGTGGGTAGGTGGATTTTGTCTACATGGGAGAACAAAGAAAACAAATTCTCATGTCCTAAAATGATGTATCATTTTTCCTCTCAAATAGCACTGGACCTTCCAATAGCACTCAATAGTGGGGTCTGAAGCCACTAAAAGAGGAACTAGTGAAGGATTAAACAATCAATTATAATGAGGGGTATATGGTGCATATCCCAAAAGAGCAGGTGATATTTCCCAATAGCCACACAAAATATGATCAAGGTGAAATTGCAGCCCAAAATTTCCACCTAGGTAGATGTCCTAAATTTGGCCACTAGGTACCTCAGTCAAAGTGCAACATTTAGATTTTCAGCCTCAGAAATGGGTCACGGCTTGGATCCCTTCCAAGAGTTGGGTGACTCAAGGGGGGATGCACATAACAACTAGACCTTGAACTTCGACCCTTCACGGGTATCTCCTTTCCTTATGGTGTTAGGAACACTTGACTTGGAGGATTTTAAAGTTCCCTACTTGTCACGTTCTAATTCTTGAAAATGTGAGAACCAGCTAACGAGGTGTTATTTGGATGCCTACCCCCGAGATCCTACCTAGACAAAAAAAAATATTTTGGCATCTCCTGTGGAGGAAAAATTAGTGATTTTTTAGAAAAAATTTAGATGTGGTGGGTTGATATATTGCAGGTGTGAACCAATCTCATTTGAATTAAGTGGTTATGGATAATTTCTTCAAGAAATAGTGGGACGTTTTGGAATTCTTTTGGATAAGACCTACTTCAATATCCACAATTCTAGATGGAAATTATGTGAGTGAGGAGTGACTTTGTGTGTGAGCAAGTGATAAAATGTGCCAAATTTTAATAAGTTAGGTGTAAATTTGCAACATGTGGACTTCCTATGGTCCTTACAAATCTTGATTACCTATATTACTAGATGTCATTGGTACAACGTTGCGGAATTTTAAAATCCCTAAAGAACTAGAATGTGGACATATGGGTCCTTACCAATCCTTTAAACTCCCTAATGTTGTTTACACTAAGAAATATTCAAAAAAATATCCTAGATTGCAAGCATGTGGGCATGTATGGGTTGGTTACTTTGATCTTTAAACTCTCTTAGTGATGTAAAATAAGAATGTAATTTTAAAAGCTATCGTAATTTTGCAACATGTGGGAATGTATGGGCCCTTACAATTTTAAGATGATTTTGAAAAGAAACTAAGAGGTTTTCTAGGGGGGCTTTGTCCTCTTCTAAATATTTTGTTAAGGGATATGAAATGTCCCCTTAACCACCTTTTTGATTCTAAAGATCGCTCTATGGTGCGAGAGAAGAGCATACTCAATGATTAAAGTTAATTTATGGTCCCAGTGCAAGTGTTTTTATATGTTATAGAAAATAATCTCAAATTAACTTTTATAATCAAAACAAGCCATCCATGTGTCAACCAAAGAAAAAAAAGAGGAGAAATGTGGTTCTTTTTACCCCCTAAGGGCCTATGTTTGACTAGCCTTTCATGTGGGAAAGGAATCTAAGTGGAGTGCATTTAAAAATTTTATAAGAGAAAAATTTTGAAGGCTAGGGGCCTTGCAATCATCACAACAACTCTTAAAATTTTGAAACTCTAGACAGGTGCACGGGTTATAGTTCAGACAGATGCGCAGTGGGTGCATAGTGTGCAGAATGCCAAGAGAACCGAAGACCTTTTGGTGCACAGTGCGCAGAATGTGCAGAGAACATAAGTACTTTGGGTGCACAATGCTCTGAATGCACGTTTGTGGGATGGAATACCCATGCACGTTCTGATACTTGTCGGGGGGGTGGGGGAATTTTAAGTGGAATTATCCTCCTCCATATTCAAACTTACCTCTTGACAGGTAAGACTTGGTTGGTTATGGTTCCTACAAGGAAAATGGGTCAAAAAGAAGTGCTCTAAAAGCCCAAATAGGAAGGAAATTGATACCTTGTCCCTAGTATGGTCACCAATCTGTTGTGTCTTTTTCGTCACTTGGGTGAGAAAAACAAGGGAACTTACAAGTCTATTTGGGACTTCTAGGAAAGATAGATGTTAGTGCATGAGTTATATAATCCAAGAACATGAAATAAAAAAGAAAATAAACTAAAAACATCTAAGGAAACAAAACTATAATGCATAAGAAAATTTGAACCAAAATCAATAAACCAAATGACCAAGATTATGCCACCAATGGATAACTGTATTAGTTGGAAAAACACCATAGAGAAAGGAGGACTTATGGATCCCCTCTTCCTCCTTGGGAGGGCTCTTGAGTTCCCTATTGGAGATCTCTTCTTACAATGATAAAAAAGAAATAAAATGGTGAAGAAATACAAGCCTATTCCCTTAAGAGGTGAGTGGAATGACCTATTGGAATGTTGCTATAATGCTCCAAGAAAAAAAAGAGGATTCTTGAAGGAGGATTGAGGAAGCATAACAATACTATGAAATTATTAAATTCTTAGTGCACCCATGGCCTCCATTTATAGCATGTATTTGAGGCAATATCCAACTAGTTCTTGGTGTGAACAAGGGTCCATTTAGGGAACCCTTTGGTCCTTGACCAACCCCCTATTCATATTCAACTCAGATTTGACGATCAAATCAAGTTGGGAGTTGGTACATAAGTGGTTGAGGGGCCGACAAGAACCATAAATGCGTCGTTCATAGGAGTGTGGGGATTTTATCATACACAGTCATGCATATGGCACATTGTGATCTCTATGGGATTCTTTGGCCCACACACTGTGCGCGTGCTTCCTTAAGTGATTCAGCGCATGTAAATTTTTGTCCAGTTGTATAGTTTTTTCTTCTTGGACATGCATTTTTAGTGCTACAAGTGAACTAATAGGTGTTTAGAACTGTTTTATTTATATAACCATTTGCATGAAATGTTGCGGATGAAACTTCAGTGATAACAGACCAATATGTTGTGCTTGTTTCATCACTTGGGTGAGCAAAACACGAGCACTTACAAGTCTAGTTTGGCTTGTTATACAAGACAAAGGTTAGTGCATGAGTTAGATAATATGAGCACATGAAATAAACAAGGAAATAAACTTAAAAAAATTAAGGAAATAAAACTATAATGCATAAGAAAATTTGAACCAAAATCAATCAACCAAATGACCAATATTATTCCACCAACGGATAACTATATTAGTTTCAAAAACACCGTAGAGAAAGGAGGACTTATGGATCCCCTCTTCCTCCTTGGGAGGGTTCTTGAGTTCCCTATTGGAGATATATTCTTACAATGATAAACAAGAAAGAAAATGGTAAAGAGATCCAATCCTATTCCCTCAAGAGGTGAGTGGAATGGCCTATTGGAATGTTGTTAGAATGATCCAAAAAGAAAAGAGGATTCTTGAAGGAGGATTGAGACAGCATAACAATACTATGAAATTCTTAAATTCTTAGTGCACCCATGGCCTCCATTTATAGCATGTCTTTGAGGAAATATCCAATTGGTTCTTAGTGTGAACAAGGGGCCCTTTAGGGAACCCTTTGGTCCTTGACTAGCCCACCATTTAGATTCATCTCATATTTGAGGGTCAAATCAAGTTGGGAGTTGGTCCATAAGTGGTTGAGGGGCCGACAAGAACCATAAATGCGTCATTCACAGTAGTGGGCATCTTTTCTCATACACAGTCGTGCATATGGTGAATTGTGCATTCTATGGGCTTCTTTGGACCATGCATTGTGTGCACGCTTCCTTTAGTGAATCAACGCATGTCAATTTTTTTCCAGTTGTATAGTTTTTGCTTCTTGGAAATGTGTTTTTGGTGCTGCAAGTGAACTAATAGGTGTTTGGAACTATTTTATTTCTGTAACCATTTGCATGAAATGTTGTGGATAAAATTTCAGTTATAACACCATCTAATAAGGATAATCTTTTAGCACTAGATACATGTTGCAGGATTTGTTCCATGGGAGGAACAAGATAATTATATTTGTTGGAGGCTTGGTTTAAGTTGTGGAAACTGACACAATATCGGATTTTCCCATTCTTCATCCTTATCGGGACTAGATCGGACACCCATTGGGTATGTCGAGCAGGAAAATTGATCTTGGCTATCAATAGCTTATTCAATTTCTTTTTTACTGTGGGTTCTAATTTGGGATGCATATTCCTTAGTTTTTGTTGAAATTGTTGAGCTTGGGGCTTCATGGGGATTACATGTTGTATTATGTTTGGGTCAAATGGATTCAGGTCCTCATAAGTCCAAGTGAATACATCTTTAAATTATTTAAACAATTTAATAAAAGAAGACTTTTCTTGTTGTGTGCACCCTGTATCCAGATTGATTTTTTGGGGTTGATCATGTGTTCCTAAATTTACGGTTTCAAATTGCAGCGAGGAACTATTTGTTTATAAATTAACAACCCCTTTAAATTTTTCATGCAAATTGTTATCACTGAAATTTCATTCGTAAATGGTTACAAGAACTCAGCATCGTCAAACAATTATGAAGTCATCCATGGACCTGAATTAACACAAAAGCGTTCATAAAGGGTCAAAAACTATACAAATAGTGAAAAAATTGAAGGGCGCTATGAAGACACTGGGCGCGCGCGCACATGCGCGAAACAAAAATGCAAGATTCACACACATTCACATGATGCGCGACTGTTGTCGCAAAAATCCATGCACTTGAGAAATGACGCATTTATGAGAGTGGTCGTCCTCCCACCCACTTCTGGTTCAACTTCCAAGTTGATTTGACACTCAAATCTGGACTGGATTCGACTGGATGGCTGGTCAAAGACCTAGAAATTCCCTAATTAGCCTCTTTACACACTACAAACTAGTTGAACAATAAACCAAAGGAATGTTATAAAAAGGCCATGGATACACTTCATTTTTCAAGGAATTTCATAGAAAAGTTATGCTGCCACTATTCTCTTGAGGACTCTTCTATCCTTTCCAAGAGTATACTTGCATCATTGCTTTGGGAAATCCATCTCACCCCTTGAGTAGATTAGCAAAGAATTCTTTCACCATTTTCATTTTCCTTTTCAAACTTGTAAGAAGATCTTACTTGTGGGGGTCCAAGAGACCTCCTTAGAGGAAGAAGGGACTCATAGTCCCCTTGTTTCTCGGTGTTTTGTTTCACTAATATCAGCCTTATCATTTGTGACATGGGTCTCATTGTTTCTTTTGTCCTTATGTCCCTATGTTTATAAATTTAGTTGTTGTTTTATTTCTTAGTTTAATTCTTAGTTGTTGTTTTATATTTCTTTTTCCAACCCTTTTCCTTGCAGTTGTCCTGCTCAACAAACCCAACTGAGCTTGCAAGCACCTTTATTTTTCTTACTAAGGTGATGAAAGAGGCACATTAGATTGGTGACTCCACTAGGGAAAGGTATCAATTTCCTACCCCATTTGGGTTTTTATAGCTCTTCTTTTGTTTTATTTAACTTGCAGGTGCACTAACCGGCCTAAGCCGACCTGCCAATCATCCAATTCCAAGTTGAATTGGGAGAATTCCATCCAAAATTTTCATTCTCGGTCATGTGTCACCTGTGCACGTGTTTTTAGGCCCACAGATGCGCATCGTGCACACATTCGCTCAAGTCACGATTTTGTTCTGTGCATGTGCACTTTTTAATTCTTTTCTGTCTGCGCACATGTGATCTGTGCACCTCTGTCTCCACTGAGACCCGCGCATCTATGCAAAAATCACATTGTAAATTTTTTGAGATGTGGGGAAGGCCATTAGCCTTCTTAAAAATGATTTCAAGCATGTTTTAAAGCTGCACCACACTTAGTCCCCTCATCATATAAAGGGGTTAGTCAAAACACATAGGCACTTAGGGGGTTAGAATCAATTTCCTCTTTTGCTTTCATTTTCTCCACATGGATGGCTTGTTTTGACTCAAAATATAAGTTGGAAATCATTTTTAATCACATTTAACTTGCATTGGGACTAGAAGTTGGATAACAATCGCTTAGTATGCTCTTCTCTGACGCCTTCAAGCGACCTTGAGAATCAGAAAAAGATTATGAAATGATTTCATCTCCCTTAAGAAGATTAAAACCTTTAGGAGAGGACAACAACCCTTCTTGGGACTCCTCTTATTTTATTTTTTCAAACACATATTAATATTGTAATGGGCCTATACATGCCCACATGCTACAAAGATAGGATAGTGTTGAAATTTGCTTTCTTAGATCAAATCACTAGGGAAGTTTAAAGATTTTGTAACAGGCCCATACATGCCCACATGATCAATCTAGGATAGTTTCAAAGATTTTCTTAGATTACATCACAATAGGGAGTTAAAGGGACAATAATGGACCCACATGTCCACATGCTAGCTTCCTAGGGACTTTTAAATTATGCAAGGTTGTAACAAAGGCACTTAGTTAATTAGGTAATCAACACTTGTAAGGACCAAGTGAATTCCACATGCAGCAAGGTGACACCTAATTCACTAAAAATTGGCACACTTTCACTCACACACAAAAGTCACTTATCACTCACATAGCTTCTTCTTGAAACGTGGAGGTCAAAGTAAGTTTCCTCCAAAGGGATTCTAAAAACACGCCACCCTTTTCTTGATGAAACTATCCACTCCCATTTTAATTCAATGAGGTTGGTTCACACCCCCAACCTCTCAAAACAACTACATCTAAATTTTTTCTAAAAACTCACTAAGTTTTCCTCCATAGGAGGTGCCAAATTGTTTTTTTTAGTATGGGTAGGATTTCGGGGATAGGCATCCAAATAATTCCCCATTATCTAGTTCTCACATTGTCAAAACCATAGAAGTTGTCAAATAGGGAACTGAAAATCCCCCAAGTCAAGTGTTCCTAACACCATAAGATAGGGAGATACTCGTGAAGGGTTGAAGGCCGAGGTCCGGTTATTCTGTGCATCCCCCCTTGAGGCACCCACCTCTTGGATGGGATCCATCCCGTGACCCATTTCTTAGGCCAAAAATCTAAATGTCGCACTTTGACCGAGGTACCTAGTGACCAAATTTTAGGACATCTACCGAGGTGGAAATTGTGGGCTACAATTGCACCTTGATTGGATTTTGTGTGTCTATTGGGAAATATCGCCAGCTCTTTCGGGATATGCCCCCTTTACCCCTCATTATAACCAATTATTTCATCCTTCACTAGTTTCTCTTCCGGTGACTTTAGACCCCACTGTTGAGTACTATTGGAAGGTCCAGTGCTATTTGAGAGGAAGGATGGTGCATCTTCTAGGACACGAGCATTTTTTTTCTTTTGATTCCCCATGCGGACAAAACCCACTTATCCACATATATGCTTATTTTTCGAAATCTTTTATGTATGATGCACTTCTGACTACATTTTGATTTGGATATATATATTGTGTAAAGTTCAAATTTTGCAGCAAAAGGCTCTTGTTTCTTTATTACTCTCACCACCATTTGCACACATTCACTCAGATAGTTGGAAATCATAGGGGACCCACAGAATCCCCGTCGTTCCTGACACTTGCTAAACCTCCCTCTTATCTTAGGGGGATTGTCTGGTCTTGCCCACTCATCGACACCACCTTCACACACTCATGTGAGTGCTACTATTTTAGGATTAGCTTTGCTTGGTTCCACATTACTTGGGTCCACTTCCCAAGGTCCTCCATCCCCTCTCTCTCCTTTACATGGAAGCGAGGGACCAACTTCCTCTCAAGGGGGAAGTACCAACCCACCTAGCCCCCCTCAAGGGTTAGGTTCACAACACACTTACACCATGGCTGGAGCTAATCCTCCCCCCCCACTACAGATGCCATATTTGGCCTCTCTCAACATACCCGATCTAAGAAAACTCACCAATGATCCTATATTGCACGACCCCACATGGCCTACAATGCCCACCAAACTACCTTAAGACATACCCAATTTTGAAGGAAAGGCAGGCGATGACCCTGCCAACCATGTCATGACCTTTCACCTATGGTGCTCTTCCAACAACATTATGGATGATTCCACCAGACTGCGATTATTTCAATGCACACTCACTGGCCTATCGGCCAAATGGTACGTAGATGAAAAATCAGGGTCCCATGCGACTTTTGAATACTTGGCCAAATAATTTTTGACCTTCTTCCAACTACCAATCCACCATGACAATGGTTTAGAACTACTCTCTAATTTCAAACAAACCTCAGCCACACATATCGCTGATCACATTCACAGGTGGCGTAGGTGACATAGTTTGTGTAAAGCAGAAACCACCAAACAACAGTGTCTTGACTCGTTTGTTAGATCACTTCTCTCTCTCCTCGATAAGGATGTAGCTTCCACCTTCCCTCAATCTGAAGAGGAAGACATCAGTAAGGCTCAACAGTGTGACCTCATCTATGCATAGTCAGGGTACTTATACACTGTACTTCCTGATCTTCCAAAACCTATGCCATTTGGCCAAGACAAACCTGGGATGTCTCACTTAGAAGACAGACTGATTGGTAACACCACTCACCATGGTCCACAACCCCAACAACCACCAATTTATGGAACACCTGAATACCCACCGGCATACGGGGGAACTTCTTATTACCCCCCACCCCCTTATCAACAACCATACCCTGTTGTTATGCCTCCACCCATCAGTGGGCCACCACCGGCACCCCCCATACACCAACCTATTCAACCGAGTTATGGTACCCCCTCTACCTCAGCTTATAATACTAGTGAAAACACCATGCCTTCCTATGTACCTTACATATCGTTACCCCGCCAGAATCTGTACTTTCCTTTTCCTAGTCCCCCACAACCCATGGCTCCCCCACATCCTCATGCTGGGGAGAATTTTGTTCAAACCTCTCCCATTCAACAATATCAAAATTTCGAACAGATGAATACGGAAAATCTGACCCATCCATCGAACAATGCCAAAAAGAAAGGATGAAACATGAACAACAACAACCCAGGTCAAGGCGAGAATCAACCCCAACAGAATCAATCTACTAGGGGCAACCAGAACCAGCGGAATCAGAACCCCCAGGGGGGGAAATAATAATAAGCGTCAAGGGAGAAATAACAATACTGTTAAAACCAAATTCCCTTGTTCCCTTTGCGGTGAGTTCGTCCATTACACTCATCATTGCCCCCAAATCGCTGATTTCAAATGGTTGAAAGACTCAGGCAGTCTATCCCATCCTCCAGCACCGCCTGCCCCTTAGTAGGCACCACAAAAATACTTGCAACAACCCCCCCTGTCGTGCTACAGAATCCTATTCCACACCAAGGTGTGATAAACAACCAACATGACACACAACATCCCCCACCTCAGGTAGGACAGTACCTTAACACCAACAATCCAACAGATCACACGATCCTCCTCACTAGTGAGGAAGAAATCCTTCTACAAACACGTAACTGTCAGTATCATGCACCCACTGAGTCTCCTCCCATCCCTCCCGAGACAAACCCTGCACCAACGGGACCCCCGTTGGTGATCCCTCACCCTAACACAAAGCCACCTCTTCACATCCCTCTCATCCCATTACGCAGGAATGTCCACAACCCACAGGCTAGGGCAGCTCATAATTATAGTTTGGTTGATGACCTAGCACAATCCCCAGTTGCCATGTCAGTCTTAGAAGTCCTTCAAAATTGTCCCACTCAGCGGAAATATTTACTTTCTGCCTTGGGGGTAGTCGACCTCATAGATACTCGACTCATTACATTTGATCTCGAAAAGGGATAACCTCGCCTTCCCGTCTTGATCACTTTTCAAATCCCAGTAAAAATAAGGAACATCACAGTTCATCGGTGTATCATCGATGAAGGTGCATCTACATGCATTATGTCCAAATCAGTATGGCAGAAACTTGGTTCCCCCGAACTCATACCCTCTGCCATTACCTTATGAGCTTACGAAGGATGACCATCGTCTCCTAAAGGGCTCTTCCAAAATGTCCTCGTAGAAATCGGGGGCAAGACTATTCTCATAGACATTGAAGTTATCGATGCCCCACTCGATTATAATATCCTGTTCGGTCGTAGCTACATGTACGCTATGAAGGAAGTTGCCTCTTTCGTCTTTCAGACAATGATGTTTCCCCACAATGAGAAGATCGTTACCCTTGACCAAGTATCACATTATTAGCCTAACCCATCTGCCAACATCGATAACATTCTTCCCCTTATCCATACGAGTCATGATGCATACCCACTCATCGAGATGGGTCCTGGAATTTTCAAAGATCCATCATTGTTAGGAACTTACCATGGAGCACCACTGCTCCTTCATCCTTCCAATCAAGTATGCGTCGTGTCATATAACAAAACTAACACCAAGGATACCCTTCCTCTTCGGGAGGCTTCTATCATCTCTGACGTCCCACTAGTCATAGAACTCCCCCCTCACAAGCCTCCTACAAACTTGGTGACCCCACCAGTCCATGATTCCACCTCTCCCCAAGGACATATCCCAGTTTGGGAGACAATTCCCCAAGCCATCACTCAAATCCCCTTCTTTTACCCTCCACCGGGCATTGAATCTTTCTAGGTAGCCGTAATGTTCACCCTCCCTAATATGGTGTTAGCAATTCCAGTTTGGTATTTACATCCACCCGAGATGGTCCCTTGACCATCTCTTCCCCCCCAAACAGAAGGAATCCCAATGACGATTCCCATACTTACTCCCACCATACCCTCTACACCCCCACTCACTAACCCCCCTTGCCACAGCTGGGGGCAGGAGAAAGAAGAAGGATCCCACAGCTCCACTTCTTCTGTGCCTCCAACCTCCTTGCACACTATGTGAGAAAGATGGACACCAAACCAACAACTGCCCATCCCTACCAGAGTTACGGAATTTGATTCCACTCAATCAAACTCCCTCAACGCTTGCCAGTACTATCGCTACCAGCCCCCATTCAAGTAGTAAAGGGTTGTGAACCAAATTCACTTGTGCTATATTTTCAGAATATAGCCATTATACCCACCATTGCCCAACATTACCACACTTCTAGCAGACATTAGCCGCAGTATGCCAAAGCTTCTAGAGAAACCCCAGTCCTGCTATGTCATCCTTACCAAACATCACTGACATCTGTTATGTCACCACTTTAGTCAATGAACATATGATATTCCCTTGCTCTCTATGTGAATCATTAGATCATTTTACATATCAGTGTCCTATGATCATTGAATACAGGCAACGCCAATTGACTTTGCTTCACGGACCCACAGAGTTGATAGTTGACCTTACCTCGTCACTAGAGGTTCTTCATGTCATTTCTCCCAAACCCAAGGCCCTTCCAACACCTCCATGGTTCTTAGATGACTTATCTAAGGATTCACCCCCCAACCCCCCCAACTCTCCCGCTCATTTCCCTATGGAAATTTTACACCCAACTACCACGGGTACTCCTCAGTACTTCGATATTTGGTTTATGTCGAGCAAACCATCACCATCTCCTTACGTCGTTCCACCTGCTTCTTCATCACCAGGGGGCATCCACACAATCACAGTGACCGATATCACTCTTCATGACCCCTTGTATTCCCGTCACTTCCACTATGACGAGGAAATACTTGAAGCGTTAAACAACCCTGACTACCCATGGGATTCACTACACCACCGCGCACTCTTATTTTCACAGGAATCCTCCACGCCTCCTAACAAACACCCCATCTATACGGTCGAAACCAAGGATTTTATCCCATCAGGGCCTATCGATTGGTTCAAGAACCCCATTCCTGCCCTTGATGCTTTTGAAGAAGGCAACATGGCCAACATTTCCCCGACCAATAAAATTGACATTTCCATCAAAAATGGCGTCGTCAAGGAAATCACCATTGGAGATACTTTCACTCCTCAAGAAATCACCGCCTATAAAGCCCTCTTCCAGGAATATCGGGATATTTTTGCCTGGTCATACACGGAAATGCCTGGCCTCGATCCCTCTATCATCGAACATCGCATCGACACCTGGTTCGACATTACACCAGTTCGCCAAAAACAACGACCGCTGCACCCATCCAAAGCAACATCCATCAAAGTCGAAATTGACAAATTACGCACTGTCGGGTTCATTTACCCCATCGCATATACGTCATGGGTTTCAAACCCTGTACCCGTTAACAAAAAACAGGGCACTATCCGCTTCTGCATGGATTTTCATGATCTCAATCACGCATGTCCCAAAGACAACTTTCCAATGCCTTTCATCGATCAAATTATTGATGACTGCATAGGCCACGAGGCTCTATCCTTCATCGATGGTTTCTATGGTTATAATCAAATTCAAATTCACCCCAACGATCAATATAAAACCACATTCACTACCCCTTGGGGTACTTTTGCATATCGTGTCATGACTTTTGGCTTAAAGAATGCTGGTGCAACTTTCCAATGGGCTATGACATACATTTTTCACGATCTAGCTCATATCATCCTTGCATACTTGGATGATCTCACTGCTCGATCCAAGAAATGCACCCAACATCTTGACGATTTGCGAATCATCTTCCAACGGTGTCTTCGATACAACATCCGCTTGAATCGCCTCAAGTGCATTTTTTGTGTCACTGTAGGGTGCCTCCTCGGCTTCATCATTTCCCAAAGCGGTATTACCGTGGACCCCCTCAAAGTCCAAGCTATCACCAAAATTCCACCTCCCCATAATTTACGGCAACTCCAAAGCCTCCAAGGCAAAGCTAACTTTCTACGGTGATTTGTCCCAGACTAGGCCATTCACGCACACGGTTTCCTTCACTTAATATGTCACGATGTCCCATTTCACTGGGATGAACATGCCCAACAGTCATTTGACGATCTTAAACTGGTGCTCTCCAACGCCCCTTTAATCAGTGCACCTGACTACAATCGCGACTATATCCTCTATGTATCAGCATTAGTTGTTTCAGTAGTAGGAGTTCTCGTTCAGCTAGGTGATGACAATCATGAGCATGTCATTTATTACATTAGTAAAAACCTCTCAAGGTCACCCTTGAAATATAAACATGAAGAGAAACTAGCTCTTCCAGTCGTCCTCACAGTCCAGAAACTGCG
Source organism: Picea engelmannii (assembly GCA_009831015.1). Lineage (NCBI taxonomy): Eukaryota > Viridiplantae > Streptophyta > Pinopsida > Pinales > Pinaceae > Picea > Picea engelmannii. The sequence continues at coordinate 244,939 of ML778766.1, forward strand.
TCACTACATTCTGCTTCACACAACTAAGGTTGTCATAGATTCCAACCCTATGCAATACTTGCTCAGTCGTCGACAAATTAATGACAAATTTGCTCGATGGATCATTATCCTTCAGGAGTACAATCTTGAATTATCAACACCCAAGAGCAAGAAATCCCTCGTCCTCACTGAACTTGTCACAACCATCCCCTCTGACACCACCAGTGCCCTCGTCAATACCGACTTTCTCGACGAACACCTCTTTTACATCACTTCGGATGATCCTTGGTATGACGACCTCCTCGTCTACCTCCGAACTCAAAATTTTGGTAACCACCTTTCACGAGATGATCGTCATCGTATTCTCCATCAAGCCCCCCGCTACCTCCTCATCGGAGACATCCTATATCGGTGAGGAGTCGACGCCATTCTTCATCAATGCCTGACCATTGACGAGGTCGATAGAGTCTTGAATGACTTCCATAGCGGTGCATGTGGGGGCCATATTTCGGGAATATCCACTGCTCAAAATATTATCCAAGGTTACTTTTGGCCTAACTTATTTCACAATTGCATTCACACCATGAAATGATGTGAGCACTGTCAGATTTACACCAACAAAGCTCGAGCACCACCTACTCTTCTTCATCCAGTCATCACTGCTGGCCCTTTTTGTAAATGGGGCATCAACTTCATGACTTGTAATCCCCCCTCCAGCAATGGTCACAAATACATTGTTGTCGTAGTCGATTACTTCACCAAATGGGTAGAAGCTATGCCCACCTTCAACAACACCACAGACACCGCAGTGCATTGTTTCTTTAACCACATCATATCTCATTTTGGAGTACCACTCCAACTTGTTTCCAATCACGGGAAACACTTCAAGAATGAGATTTTCGTCAAACTCTCATCTCGATTAGGATTCTCTCATGAGTTTGCCTCACTATTTTACCCTCAGTCTAACAGACAGGTCAAAGTAGTTAACAAGGTAATCAAGACCATGTTACAACACACGGTTAATAAACATAAGACCAATTGGCATCATATGTTATTTTTCTCTCTATGGGCTTACCGTACGGCTATGAAAACAACTACTAGTTTCACACCATTTCATGTAGTCCATGGGGTTGAGGCCACTCTTCCTATTAAGTGCGAAATCCCCACCCTACGCACTGCAATTGAGCTATTACCCAACACTGCTCCAATGGAGCAGCGCTTGCTGAACTTAGAGTCTCTGGATGAAGATCGTCGATCTTCATTACAAAAAAATGAGGCAGCTAAAAAATGATCAAAGGCTACCTTTGATCGACATGTCAACCTTCGCTCATTTCGCGAAGGAGACCTTGTCCTGGCTTACGATATCTCTCATGATACCTTTGGCCATGGAAAATTTGAGTCACTATGGCATGGCCCATACATTATCCAACATTGCCTCACCAAAGGCACATACATCCTGGCCTCTCCCGAAGGCCTCTCTCTCAAACAACCTGTCAATGGGTTGTATTTAAAGAAATTTTATGCTTAAACGTAGTCATTCTACTTTAGGTTATTTCTTTTATAGTGTTTTTAATCTTTTTGCCATCCCTCACATCTGAAATCTCATTTGTGCTATTGACAGATGCTTCCTCCACCGGCCTACCACATCGGTTATGCCGACGATACTAGCCATTGGACACAAAATCTCACTTTGGTCGCTTGGGCTCTCTACACCCCCTCACATGAAATGCTCCATTCGAGCAGCATATGTTTGGGTTTAGTGACCAACAACCAAGCCGAATACACTACCGTCATTGGCCTCCTGGTCGATGCCCAACATCATCGTATTCATCACCTTAGCGTCTTCCTCGACTCTCAACTAGTCGTTCTCCAGCTTAACAATGTGTACTGCGTATGCGATCCTTTCCTCTTTCAAAAATACCTATAGGTTAGACTTTTATCTCGACATTTTGATTCCATTACATTTACACATATTCCAAGGAAATTGAATCAAATTACAGATAACCTAGCTAATATTGTGTTAGACTGGCATATATCACATCAAGATACCTCTACACATACATAAACATATCAAAAACCTATCATAGCATATATAGATTAGACATCATCAATACATTAACAAAACACATGTAAACACCACATAGATCTCAAAATGTATACTCATGTATATATATCGAATAGTCTACAGTGCCATCCAAATGTTTACATACAAAAATACAAGTATCCGCAGGTCAGTTTAGCACCTCGGTACAAAATGGGCTCACCAGCCTATATAAAAAAATACATCAATACATAGAGCACCACTCAAGGTGTCTCTATAGCACCACCACCTGCCCCTCCCTCAGGCGGTGGTTTCCCACCCCCTACTGGTCCCTCCTGCCTCGGAGGTAGTCATCTGGTCATCGCAACACCAACTACTACTTCATGTCGTACCACGGCCCGCCATGGTGGCATAATCCCCACACACTACTCCAGGATGCCCTCATCCTGGATGCACGACCACATGCCCTTAGGCACGCCCTGTAACACCGCCTCCAGGCGACGATGTGTGTCCTCAAAATCTACTCCGGCATCTGTTAGAGGAGCATGTGATGGCTTAGCACTAGGGTCATCAAACCAACATCTCCTTGCTTCTCTCTCTAGATCAGATGGTCACACCGCAACATCCTCACATCGATGTCTCTCTCCAACACGTGGCCCTCCCCACAGTGGTCTCTCCGGCTCTTGACGAGCCGACGCTCTCCGCAACTCCACCTCGCGCCTGCGAGGTGCCACATATGCACATACAAACAAGAAACAAATAGTATCAGCATCTATATCATATACATATGTCATGCTATATCAAACAAAAAGCATATATATCAACATCATCAACATACCTCGATGGTCAAACACCTCCCCTGGAGGTACATCATGTCTGGATCCTGTCGGAAGTCAACCCCGGCATAGGGGTACTATAATATCACCTGCGACATCTTCCACCACACCTACGTCGCCTCAGTAGTAAAGAAGTGGTCGCCCTCGCCACCACCATGGCAAAGAAAAATAGTCGACCATAGCTTTAGTCACGACTCTCATGCTCCAGGTGTACCCAATAAAATCCTCAGGTGCAACATAGGCACCCTCTCTAGAAACCAGGCCACTAGGATGGACTTGAAGGTAAACTCTCCCGTATCTGTGGACCGACAGTGGTCCAGTTTCCCTACCATCCTAGCATGCAGTGTAAGCCCCAAGGTGAAGTGCTCACTGGCCAACACTCTCTCCATCACAATCAGTTTGCAAGATACCATATATATAAAATATGCAGAACAAAAATGAAATGCTAGAAATGACAGAATAACAGTAAAATATCCAGCATAATCTTCACAATACACAGAAATGATATATGAAATAGCAACAGAAATAACACTTTGAATCAGATAGAAATTTTCACAGGCCTCTTCGAGGGGGCAACCTCCAGTCGAGAAGTGCTCTGTTACAATAATATCCAAGCTAGGGTTTTCCATACCCTCGACCCTTATTTATACTAAATATGTCTATTAAGAGAAGCATCTAGAGGAAGATCCTTCTAGAAGCGGAAGCTTCTATTAGGTCTTCTTACATCTGCCTTATTCTATTTTATTGAAAGGTCTTATTGATATTGACCTTTATTACATCCGAATACATTGATCTACCTATGTGCGGGTTAGGACCTTAACATGTCCGCCCCCTTAAAAATAACCTTGTCCTCAAGACTTGAGGTGTGGAAACTGTTGCAGAATGGTAGTTGGTTCCCAAGTGGCATCTGCTGGAGTCATATCTTTCCATTGTACTAGCACTTCCTTGATGGTTCTCTGACGCAGGCGTCGTTCCCTCTGGTCCAAATCTGCTTCTGGTTGTAGCCAAATGGATCCTTCTTCAGCTAACTCTGGAATGTTGGTTTGAGTTTTGCACCTGGTTCCAATCACCTTCTTCAAGCATGAAACATGAAAAACAGGATGTAGCTTCGACTGACTGGGCATAGCTAACTGATATGCGACTTGTCCCACACGCTTTAGAACTGTGTAAGGGCCATAAAATTTGGGTGCTAGCTTCTGACACTTCTCGGCCTTGAGGGAAGTTTTCTTATATGGTTGCAGTCGCAGAAACACTTGATCCCCTTCTAGAAATTGACGTTCCGAGCGACCCTGATTTTCTTGCTGCTTCATTCTATTCTGGGCCATGACCAAGTTCTCTTTAAGGGTACGAAGGATATCCTCTCGGACTGTAAGTTTTTGGTCGACTGCCTGAACCTTCGAGGTACCCGGTAAGTATGAGAGAACTGACGGTGGCTTCTGTCCGTACACTGCTTCAAAAGGAGTCATGCGAGTGGCTGTATGGTATGTAGTGTTGTACCACCATTCAGCGAGGGGTAACCATTGAGCCCACTGCTGTTGTTTTTCAGATGCAAAGAACCGCAGATAGGTTTCGAAACACTTGTTGACGACTTCCGTTTGACCATCTGTCTGGGGATGATAAGCTGAGCTGAGATGCAATTGTGTGCCTTGTAGCTTAAACAGTTCTTGCCAAAAATTGCTTGTGAAAGTGGGGTCTCGATCAGAAACAATAGAGTTTGGCATGACATGTAGCTTGAAGACCTGATCCATGAAAATTTGGGCCACCATGGATGCAGTAAATGGGTGCTGAAGGGCACAAAAATGAGCATACTTGGAAAGGCGATCCACCACCACCATTATCACTGATTTATTCCCCGATTTGGGTAAGCCTGTAATAAAGTCCATAGAGATATCCTTCCAAATATCAGGGGGAATCAGAAGCAGTTGGAGGATGCCTGGAGATTTGACTGTTTCTCCCTTGTTGCGTTGGCATACCTCACATTCAGCCACAAACTTACGGATGTCATGTTTCATACCATCCCAGAAAAAAGAATGTTTAACTCTGTCATATGTTTTGGTGAACCTTGAGTGCCCCACTATGGGTGTAGCATGAAGCTCAGAGAGTACCGTGGATTTGAGCTTGGATTGTTTACTTAAATACAAGCGACCTTTGTATCGAAGCTCATCCTGAAGCCAAGAGTACACTGGGGGAGCTTGCACCTTGTTCTGTAGTTGTTGAATCAGATGCAAACTTTTGGGGTCTTGCAGCCATTCCTGGTGCAGATCTTGCAGCCGATCAGGTACAATGAAGGAAAGAGAAAAAAGGGATCCTTCATCTTCATATTTCCTGGACAGAGCATCCGCCACTACATTGTCTTTTCCCTTCTTGTAAATGATCTCATAATCATATCCAAAGAGCTTAGTGACCCATTTTTGTT
>ML778766.1:253631-292795 GCA_009831015.1 Picea engelmannii
GATCCTTCTAGAAGCGGAAGCTTCTATTAGGTCTTCTTACATCCGCCTTATTCTATTTTATTGAAAGGTCTTATTAATATTGACCTTTATTACATCCGAATACATTGATCTACCTATGTGCGGGTTAGGACCTTAACACAGTTGGCCACCACTGATCCGCCGCGTCGCCAGAGACCCATAAACTCTCACAATAATCACTACTATGCAGTGATGTGTTAGGGAATCCATCGCCCCAATGCTCACGACAGTGTCAGACATAAAGTTTAGCCTCGAACAGTATCTCCAACCAACTGTCGCTAGCAGCACATCCCTCGGTAACACCAGCTCCGTCGGTAGGGGCGTTCCCCGAAACGGGAGCCCCATCAAAAAGTACACATCCTCCACTGTAGTGAAGGCAATCTTCTCTCCCCGCACTATCAAGCAATGCAGGTCCGGACTCCACATCCGGATAAGAAACTCCAGGGGATACTCCTGTGCCCATATCAATGGGCACTCAAAGAACTTCAGTAGCCCATAGGCTGCCAAAGTCGCACGTACACCTGGCTCCTAAATAGCCACGACGTCTCGCAGCTGGGACCAATCCCACTCTCGCCAACCAACCAGCATCGTGCACAATTCTCACCTGCAGCCACATAGAACAGTCCTAAGTCAGCCAAATGGACCATCAACAACATCAAAAAGATAAGTTTTACACCCGTCAACCTTGCCTCCAAGGCGCGACTGTTTAACCCACAGGCACACACACATGCATGCCTGTTCAATCCATAGGCGCGCATGTATGCGCACCTGTTCACTACATAGAAGCACTCTCAGGCGCGCCTGTCCATCCTTTATGCACGAATACGTGCGCGCCTGCTCAACTTACAGGCACGCTTTAGAGCGCGACTGTCTAATACACAGGCGCACACACATGCGTAGCTTTGCAACCGAAAGGCACGCACATAGTGCGTGCCCTTTACCCCCTTACCAGTGCCCCCATGCACGCCTATCTAGTGGGTAGGTGTGCACATGTGTGCACCTACTTCTAGATCGCCCGCACATGTGGGGCCCACACTCATCAAACCCTCTGTACAACCCTCCGTACAGCCCCTGCCCAAAAAATGAAACCCTAATTCTATGTAGGATGATCAGAACACTAACCTGAAGCTCGTTGGTCATCAATCAGATGCCTCATCCTCCCAGAATCTCCAAATCTCCTCTGAATAATTCTCGTCCAGTCACTATAGTAGCAAGTACAAATGAGGTGGAAATGTGGGCCCTACAACTATATATAGGCCTTTTTTCCAAACTTCCACTCACCATTCCGGGACCTCTGGGCGTCCATTTCTCGATCCATCTTCAGCCATGGGATCATCATCCCATCATCTACATCACGACAGTCCCTGAGCCTCTTTTCATCGTGAGCCCCTGGGACACCATTTTTCATACCCTGACTAGGTACGCATGCACATATTCAAAATTATCAAATACATGCTCATATATTCGATTCTCTTCAGATATTTTTCACGTAGGGTATTTTGTTTTCATGTGTGTAGGTACTTGGTCATCATACATCAACACAACCCCTTCAAGTATATACTCAACACTGGCATGTAGTCATTCCCTCTGAATCTCACTTACATTTCCAGTCACACCCTCTGACATTTGCCTCTAGGATCCCCATATTCGGCTCTGCAGTACCAACACCTCCATTTGCATCTTTGGTACTGCCAGCCGGTACCACTCTTACCCACATGAGTTGTCCCATTCATAGCACCCTTTTGCGCTTTTGACACTCATGCTATTTTTCAAAACCCTTTAGGGATAGGAGTCCCGATAGTCTTGCATCATGTCACGAATCAGCCACATACTCCTTCTCCTCATTTTTCTATCTTTCCCAATAGAATCTATGATTATCTCTTCACAGTTCTATTTTTGGACTGCACCTCCGTAGTATCATGAACCCTCCATTTCATCCACAATTAGTTTTCCCATCTGCCAATTTCCCTTCATTTCACTTACCTCATACAGAAACCCACCCATGGGGCCCCGACCCTCCACTAGTTCTCCGAGCACATTGTGCCCTACCCAGGCCAACCATATCACATTGGGGCACCCATTTCTATATTTGTACACTTCTCCCAAAATTATTCTTTATTTATTGTACAAACACCTTTGTTTCCATCAATCACATTACCTTTTCGTCGTCACCTTTGGCGACAATCTTCCCTTTTTTGGAAAAACACAACCCATGTCACCCTTGGTTGGGGAACTACTTATCATTTACCCTTGACGACATCTTCCATATCTTCAGAGTACCCCACAGGCCACTTATCTCAACCCTCTGAGTTTATTCACTTTGTCCCGCCTCTAACACAACTTATCCCCTGTCTTGTTGTCCCCCTGACACTTGACCTTGTTGAACAGTTGTGGCCACTTTTATCTCACATATACTCCAACCAAGGGTAGTATTGAGTCTTCCTACATCTTGACTTCATCCATGTACCTCCTCCACTTCCTAACCTCACCTAGTATATTTCACTAAGCCATTTTCTTATGGGAGTCGCGTCCCCCTTTTTTTCGACATCAGCACAGTTTTCCTGAAGGGCAACAATATCTTGATTCTCATTACCCATCCAATGAGAGATATTAGATGGCACAGGGATAACCACAATTTCTCCCTGCTATCATTCACCCCCATAACATTCGACGTCAACACTTTCTCATGTTACGGTGGGTCTTACTTTGTGACTATTGCAGTTAGTTCTTTTACTTGCTGAAGACCTCTGAACTTGGATGGACTATCAATGCCTACAGAATCCATGATACTTCTTACAACTGTCACTGCCTACTATTTAGAGTATGTTCATCCACAGAATTGTCTTTTGCCTTTATCACGACTGCCCCGAGGGCACTGCAGTTGTCTACACCAACACTTCATTCCTCTTTTTGAGTTACATGACACGAGCATGGGGCATGCCTGCCTCGTTTGAACATAGTTTATTTTTTACACACCTCATGGAAGGTTGGGTTCTACCAGTTCCTTTTTCCCTCCAACGGATCGCTCTAGACGATCCCACTATTGCTCTCTCTTACAACAACACTCTCCGTAGAAGAAACATTGATGGATTTCAGCTATACGTATGCTCCTAACCTCATCCATCATGGGGCATCTGTTATCACTGAAATTTCATCCGTAAATGGTTACAAGAACTCAGTTTTGTCAAACAATTATGAAGTCATCCATGGACCTGAATTAACACAAAATAATTCATAAAGGGTCAAAAACTATACAAATAGTGAAAAAATTGAAGGGCACTATGAAGACATTGCGCGTGCGCACACATACGCGAAACAAAAATGCAAGATTCGCGCACATGCGCACGATGCGCGATTGTTGTCGCAAAAATCCATGCACCTGAGAAAAAACACATTTATGAGAGTGTTCATCCTCCCACCCACTTCTGGTTTAGATTCTAAGTTGATTTGACACTCAAATCTGGACTGGATTCGACTGGATGGCTGGTCAAAGACCTAGAAATGCCCTAATTATCCTCTTTACACACTACAAACTAGTTGAACAATAACCCAAAGGAATGCTATAAAGAGGCCATGGATACACTTCATTTTTCAAGGAATTTCATAGAAAAGTTATGCTGCCACTATTCTCTTGAGGACTCTTCTATCCTTGCCAAGAGTATACTTGCATCATTGCTTTGGGCAATCCATCTCACCCCTTCAGTGGATTAGCAAAGAATTCTTTCACCATTTTCATTTTCCTTTTCAAACTTGTAAGAAGAGCTTACTTGTGGGGGTCCAAGAGCCCTCCCTTGGAGGAAGAAGGGACTCATAGTCCCCTTTCTTCTCGGTGTTTTGTTTCACTAATATCATCCTTATCATTGGTGACATGGGTCTCATTGTTTCTTTTGTCCTTATGTCCCTATGTTTATAAATTTAGTTGTTGTTTTATATTTCTTTTTCTAACCCTTTTCCTTGTAGTTGTCCTACTCAGCAAACCCAACTGAGCTTGCAAGCACCTCTATTTTTCTCACTAAGGTGATGAAAAAGGCGCGACACAAATCATAAAATGTTTCCAACCTAATGACAAATTTAGGGATCGAATTTACCATTTTAGATGAGCTTTCAATTGAGCATGATTAAGGTATTACCAAAACATCACGAAGATTTTCATCATGTGTAGTTTCTTCGATTACGACATCTTTAAAGGTGACCTCAATATGTAATAAATTGATTATATGTTGATCGTTATCAAAAACTCATCAATTGGTAATGGAATTAGGAATTGATGGTCGAAATATCAATTCAACAGAAAATGAATTAGGAGAAAATGCTTCAACAGACAATAATGTTGATGCTACATTATCCAATAAATCTTCTTTGGTGTTGCGAGATCTAGGGATAGAACTTATATTAAAAGAAATAAATTTGTTAATTGAGTTCCTTAACTCGGTCTGATACTTTTTAAGATGAGCATATACATAGTGAATGGCACTTTTTACCTGCTTAAGCACAATTTCAGAATCTCCAAACACAACTAAGGTTTTGATATCAAGGTCAATGGCCTTCTTAAGTCCCACAAGAGAGCCTCATATTATTCTATATTATTTGTACAATTGAATTCTAATCTACAAGCAATAAATGTCTTGTTACCATTAGGGTCTATTAGTAAACAAACGACACCAACTCCTTTGTGATATTTAGACCCATCAAAGTACAAAGACCAAACTTTGTCATTTGCAAAATTATCTACAATATTTAAAACATGATTAGAAAACATTACTTGGGTGCATACTGATATTTCAGATTGTTGATTTAGTTATGTACCAAAAGATATTTCAGCTGCAAAATTACCCAAAAAAGGTGTTTATGCTTTGATTTCTTGATACATTCTCACCTGAAATAAAGGGTTTGTTTGGGTCATTCATATATATAATAGTGTACTTTAAATATCATTCTTTGTTGACCCTAAGTTTATTTGGTTGACCATTTAGAGGAAACCATAGGTGAGACCAATTCGTAGTGTTGTTCCTGAGATTAAACTTAAGGCTCAAAGAGTAATGTCAGACATCAGGAAATTTTAAAGAAAGAGTTTTTAAAGAGTGTTTTTTCTACCTTGGTTATATGAGAAACATTCCTTAAATGAAATTAATAGTATGGAAGCACAGAGGGCATATTTTGTGTCTGAGTCAAAATTGTAAAATCGAATGGTGTGAGAGAAAAATACAAAACTGTTAAACAAAGTAAGGCATCAATAGCTGAAGAATCTCACCTTGTTACAATGGAACAAAATAGATAGTGTAACCTTGAATAAAGTATAAGATACAGTAATCCACACAGCTAGCAGGTCTTGATTTACTCACAATAAATGCAGAGGAAAAACTTCTTACTTAACAAATTACTGATGAAATATGATTTCAATAGTTGTTTTACTAAATTGTAATCAAACATTTATCAAGGAATTGCATAAACAAGTGATGAGATATGGAAAAACAGAAGAAACACATATCCCAAACTAAACAAAATTTGGAATATTTGTCTACACTTGTATTAATACTCAATATGGAGAATTTTCTCTATTACAATCGACAAGAAGCAACCATTACTAAATATTCAATCTATGTATTTATACAAAACTGTCACAACTCAAAACGGTTGGACTTCTTATAGTTAAAAATAGGAAATATTTGAAATAAGGAAACAATGCATAGAGAATGATGAATTTCGTTGGCGATCTTTGCTATCTCTTCATCGATTGGCCGAAACACTTCCTTTCATAATTCCTTTAGGTCTAGATACAACTGTCGTCTGATCTTCTTAATGATTTGGCATACATTTATGGCGTTATTTGTTTGCTTCCATATGTCCCTCAAATATGTTAATAACATGCATATGTTCTTTATTTGTTTATGGATGTGCTTATTTTCCCATATTCAATACATTGGATGCATTTAATCACTAATTTCACCACCAACCTTGAATGTTCAACTGCTTCGTTCACCTTGAAAGTGTATACCTTACTCTCTACCTGAGGAAACTTTTCTTGTATCCTTTTCACTCCTTGCAATATGACTTGTAATTGCAAGCTTGGGTTTAATATCCATTTATTTATTTGAAGGAGATCAATCTGGTTCATTTTCTGAATGGTCGTTAGAGCTTCTTATTTTCTTGTTCTAGAATTATACTGGTTCTTTTCTATATCAATTTGACTCAGGTGTTCGGAGATAGATTTTCCTTCAAAATCAATTAGTCCTTTGTCTAGTAATGACAATGCTTGTATACAAGCTTCATTTACCTCTCTGGAAAGTCTTTTTCATTCTGCTATATTTGTTTCATGGGCCTTTAAATCCATATCACCTCTTATTTGTTTAGAAAGAGAAAGCTGAGGAACATTTGAGACATCATCCTTTGGTACCAATAGCATGACCTCTTGAAACTTAACTCGAGTTGAGAGAGATTCTCTTTCTTTGATGTAGATGTCTTTCAAGGAAAGATCTACTTCCTGGTAACAATTTTGGATGGCATCAACCTTCATAAAAATATCTTGTTGAGCCTTTTCTAGTTTTTCGTTTATTTCTAGTGCTTGAATCTGGAAGGTCGAGATATCTAATGAAGTACCTTCGGTCAACTCCAACCTAGCTTGAAATTCTTTTATTAATTCAACATGTTGGGTGATCAATCCTTCATTGAACTGTGAATTCCCTTGGATCTCATCAAAGTTTGCCTGGAGTTGTGTTGACGGTCATAAGTGACACACCGTCAACTAGAAGGTCAAATATGGACCAGAGTTCTCTAAATAAACCAAGTTGTTTGGAATGAAATGACCCGATGGGTTTAATGGCTCTGTTGGCCAACTAAAGTCCTAAAAATAATCAAATAAATGAGACTAATCTAAAAAAGTTATGATACTAAGAATATAATTTTAATAATTACAAATGTTCAAATGGAAACATGAATATGTGCATATGGTTATAAACAATATATATACAACTTGCAAGATTTATGGGATATATTGCGAAATAGATGTTTTTGAAAGTGTTTATGAAGTAGATAAAGAAAGAACATACATTTTTATGTTTTCTATTTAATATTTAAAACCTAAAGAACTAAAGAATACTAATAAAACACAATTGAAATAAGAATAGATTAAAAGTAAAAGCTAATTGAAGCTATTCTTATTTCGATGATGAATAAACTAACTAAAGAACAAAAATACGAATAAACTAAACTGTAATTAATCAACTAAACTGAGTCTATGTCCCTGCGTAATTCAAGCTCCTAGTTGTCCTTCCTATGAGGAAAACCTGTAATAGAATGGTGTGAACATTCCCAGAACAAACTCAAAGGTATTTTGGAGAATGGCGTGAGCATTCCCAGAACAAACTCAAAGGTATTTTGGAACATGCATATAACAGTAAACACATAAATATATAGATCTGGTGATATTATAATGATGGACACTTATAATAAAATAAACTTAATACAAAGAATTCATGTAATACATCATTCAATATCTAGCATAAATCCACGATATTTAAATGAGATATTGATCACAGATGTAATATAGGACAATAAATTATGGACAGAATTAAAGTGATGAAATAATATGAAAGATCATATGATGATAAGACTAAATATGTATAAATCTATTAACATTCCATAAGATAAAGGAAAAATATAATGGGTAAGCGCCACGTTGGTATAAAGCCAAGGAGTGAACAACTTCTCCATATTAGTCTTGAAAGTCATATGTCCATAATGTGTCCAAATCAAATATGTATTCACTACTAAGAGTGACCAGTATTTAAACAAGTTTAGGATTCAAATAATCTTATCATACAAGATAGAGTTGAATCCACAAAAATCAGATAATATTACAAAAATAGTGAAACTAGAAATCACTCATGCATGAGTTGGTTTGTCAAAAATAAACCAAAGTTTTATAAACATAAAAAGGCAGAAACTACTGAATAACTGAGCATCTGATTCAAGGTGTTTGATCCATGCAATCAACATCATAATCATCCATTTCTTGTAGATAGAAAAACTAATTTGATATTTAGATAACAACATTAATTATTATTCAAAAGAGACTCGCTATAGAATCATAGATTCTGTAGCTAGTCTTATTATTAGCAAAAGAAATCAAATTAAATCTCCCTATTTCAATTTTTCATAACAAAATGGAATAAAATAAAAACAAAATCGCTTTACCATTAGAAATAATCCAAAGAAGTATCTGACAGTTCGGAACTTATGATAGCCTTGAAACTGGTTGTATTTTTAATGATTACATTCCCAACCCTCTTGAATATTTTATTTTCCCTCTCTTTGTGTGCCTTCAAGTCTAGGTTCTCTTATTCTAATAGATCATTCTTAGTAGGTAAGAGTTTAACTTGAGCCTATAAGAGAGGAATATCTCTATAATAATTCTCTATCCAGTCTAAGCAACTATCACAGTGCAAAATGGAAATGGTAGACTGACGTGGAATACAGTCGATAATGGGTACTTCATTTTTCCCTGTGGCTTGTTCTAGGTCATGAATAATACCTGCAAAGCCTTCCCTTCCTCTCAGACATGGGGGTAACTTAGACACAAAGTCATATTGTTCAACCTGGATAACAACCTCTTTCCTGGGACACTAATTTTTTGGGTCTTCATGAGCCAAGAAATCGTTTATCTCTCGATCTAAACACTGATCATCGATATCGATCATAGTGATCGAGCTCAGATGATCGATATTTCAATTTATTAAATTCCTAGAAATCAATCAACAAGCATTCTTATTTCTGAATTTAAATCTGATCTCTGTTGTTTCTTTCCCTTACGAAAATTTTTCATAACAGGTTTATCATTATTGTTCGAATTAGATTCATTCATAGGAACAGGGTGATCTTTCTCCTTTCATTCGGTAATTAACTATTGCAAAGATATTCTAGGTGAAAAACTACATGGTGATTCCTTATCCATAAGGATTTCATCAACAGTAGAAGCTGCTTCATTGAATTCAGAGCCATCAAGTGAATTGAAGATCTGGCTTTCAGTCCTTGGTCTACCCAAATTGGGGTTTTCAATTAAGTGAGGAATGGTTGTATCATCAACCTAGGAGAATCCATTTCGACTCAAGAAACCCTCCCAATTATCACCGACTTGCGACAGGTGAGAAACCAAAAATATCTTAAGGAGCCTGTGATGAAACAGACTCGACAGAGAATTCGTTCATTGTCTTTTATAGCACTTAGAAATTTTGTAAAGGCTCGTAAGCAGGTAGAATGACATATTAAACTCAAATCCTATGAAAATCATAAGCAAATGAATGTGATATAGTAAAACCAGCCCATATCGACCTTCACAAGTGACAATTTTTTTCAAAATTAAAACGAGACTGTGCCATCTAGGTTTTAGAAAAGCAATGGTAATACCTTTTTGACAGCAAGTGGATTTGCGGGAATCCATGAATAAAATGCATGGGACATCCTCTATTTTATCTCTCTTAAACCACCTTTCACCTTTTAATGGGAGTCTTGTCGCCCTTCTTATGAAATCCTTTGTTATTTCTAACTGTACATCCCCGATCTTGGCCCTAAAAGCATCGAAAGTCTGTGAAAAATCCTGTGCAACCGAGAGGTTGTAGCCTTCGAACTTCTTGAGGAACACATCCCACCCACGAGATTTCAGGTCGTCTATGGCATCATCATGGGACAAAAGAGTTGGGAAACCATTCGGATTGATACAAACTATGGGTTCCATTGCCACTACGAAAAGGATACAACAACTACCACAGGGTGTAGGTTTCGTCTTCCAGAAGACAAGGAGCAGAGAGAGGTTTGTGCGAAATGTAATGGCATGAAAATTACAAATTTTGGGGACTATCATTACTCGGAAAGAAGATTTAGGGAAAATGAAAACCAGAGGGCTCGTAAAACTAAGAGCCATTACGCATGATGAATGTCAAACCCTCCATAGTAAAAAACCCCAATTTGCATATGTTGGATTACTAATCAGTAATAGCGTAATTATAATCCTTTTTCTTAAAATGTTATATCAATGTAGAATTATTATCCAATAATGAGTAGTAAGAAATAAACAATCACACACATACATAGTACACCAGTGTTTTACGTGGAAACCCAAATTGGGAGAAAACCACAGAATGTTTTTTCTTATATGTCTTGAAGAATTACATTCATTGGAAGCACCAACTTCCTTTGTTTTCTAGATGCAACTGGAAGGAGGCTCCAACCCCCTAGTTTCTTAGGCTACAACCTGAGGGAATCTCCAACACCCCAATTCTCTGGCTACAACTAGAAGGAGGCTACAACCCCCAATGTTCTCCAGCTACAACCGGAAGGTGGATACAACCACCTGTCCTTGCCCTATCCTACCACCCTGAAGTAGAAGTAGAATGATGGAACCACTGTCACACTATCATTGTGAGATATACTATTGTAAACATGTACCAATAAATATAAACCATGCATCAACCATGCATCAACCTGTACCTCAACCTGTAATCAACCTGTACCATAAACAAGTGCATCAACCATGCACCAACCTATAATCAACCTGTACCATAAACAAGTGCACCCAACCATGTACCAAGTATGTACCAATCATGTGTCAAATACTCATCAACTATGACTCATCAATATGTACCAACATCATCAACTATACACCTCATGTATGTGCGCAAACACATCAACTACTTGTCTCAACCATGTACTCAACGTGTACCACAACCAAAATCCCTCATCAATTGCATCATCCAGATCTGATTTTTAGCTCTATAATAGACCTGGTATGATCATGTTCTTGCAAACCTTCCTTAACTTTAAAAACAAGATACTAGCATTTTCATCAAACTTTTCTTTAGTCTCACATGCCTAGTTTTGGATTATTCAACAACCCTAACTTGAAGTAATCATATCTTTTAACCTATAATGTATAAAAATATGAAACTGATACACAATGTTCTTTAGTGTTTTTTATGCAATTCCTCCAAGTTTCACTACTTGGAACCTCTCAGAAAAAGATTTATAGCAAAAATGGCATACCTTGCTGAATTCAGACTTGTTCTAGAGAGAGACCTTGTAGAGCATGCCCCGCAAAAAATATTTGATGAATTGATCTGAAAATTTTACACCACATACTAAAGACTATTCCCTAACCCAAACATTTGGTCTTACTAAATTTGAATCTGTTATGAAGAAGTTATGACATTTTTACCCGAAACACTTGATTTTGACTAGTTTAAGGACTAGCCACAATCCCTATTTTCCACGGAGTGTAAATCCAAAAATTCAATGACCCACAAGATGAATTGTTTACCACGGATACTTGGATATGTTTTTTCACTTGCATAGAAATTTCACGGTCTGAATCATTATATAAAAAATGTTATAGCGAAAATGGTGAGATGACTTGTAAATAACATACCTTAGAAAGCACCATCAAAAGAATTTATCCTTCCTTGCATTTTGGCCTTCTTTTCTTCACCTTCACTCATAATTCTGGTTTAGATATCCTTGGTTACCTCAAAAACATATAGATATTCAATATTCTCAAGTGTGATTCAAATGAGAGAGCCTTGCCTCTTGTCAGGCTGCTAAATTGAAGCTTTGAATGACCTGAAACACTAAATTATCAAACCAGGGTTGGTAAACTTTGAGCTGCTACACTGTATGTGTGGGTAAGGATCTAATCGCTATCTGAATGCTATCCTTAGAAGAAAACACAAACTTATTCTGAGAACTTGAATCTTAATGACTATCTTGAAACTTAGCATTTCCTATTTAAGTCATCAACAGAAAACAGTCCTGTGCTCAAATGATGGTGCTTCTATTTCTATGCAAAAGTGTGATTTCACCAGATTATTACACCACTACTTTTAATCATCTATCATCACCATTTTGATTCAAGTCATGCCAAAAAGATTCTTTCCTAAAATGAATTTAATCTGAACATTACAAATGAACCTAAGTCTGTCTACAGGAAAACAGAGCAATAACCTACGTACCCTATTGGTACCGGAAGCTCCCTTTGATTTAACTGTAATCTATCTATTCTAATTAAGCAGGGTAACTAACTATTTAACAAAGCAAAGTTCATGCCGATTCTAAGTTATGTTCGAATCAAAAACTGGAAGACAAACAAACCACATTCATGCTCTAAACCCTACAGGCATCAATTATGCATTCAATACTCAGCAACGTCAAAGGTAACAGTACGTTGGAACGATTCAGTTGAGGAATAAATAAACACAACTTTGAACGAGTCAATTCTGAAACTTTAAACTATCGTGTAAGCAAACACTAACACACTGAAATAACTAAACCTATGATAAAATAAAGCAGCGGCTTGCACCTGTTTGGCGGGCCGAACCAAACGGCACAAATGTTGTAAGTGACAACCAGAGCTGACTATAACATTCTATGCAAACATGGTGTAACTTCACGCTTCATTAACTCATAAGAAAAATACTCATATCGTATGACAGTCGGGTAACATAACATAACAACAGTTTGTATTCAAAAACATGTGTTCACAATGTAACATAATCCAACCCATTCTCAGGAGTGATCGCGGGTTTATATAAATCCTTCTATTTTTAACAGTCTAAAACAAATATACATAAAACAAACGGATCCCCCGATCCGAAAATAGCTTGGAATCAAGTTTTAAAACGTACTTCACATCTTCGTGGCACGTAGTGTCACGAAGTGTGAACGATGAAGAATTAACGACCCAATTTTATCATTATGCCTTCAAGCACCCTGTGGACGATGACTCCAACTGTCATGCGAATCTCTCTGTCTCCCATTCAGACCATAACGCACAGATCTTGAGCAGCTCCATTGGTATCTCCACGGGTACGAGTTGGTACCTGGTACCGGCATCCTGTTCCAAAAATAGAAGTGGTACCTAACCCAAGCGACATTAGTTCCAATATCAATCTAAAGCATCAAAGTGCATAAAAATAGCTTGAAGTGTAAAGATACCTTAAGTAGCCCGATTGAATGGTAGGGAGATGTCAATTATGTCAAAACAAGGCCAAAAGGGTGGTACTGGGTATATAAATGGAAGTCTTTGGAGTATAATATAGGAAAAAACATGATCAAAACCGGGGACCAACATGCCCCCACACTGAAGTCCTTGCATGTCCTCAGGAAACAAAATCAAAAACTGGTAGCCATCAGAGGGTTGCAGCGGCTGCAACCAGCATTTGTAGCCTCTCCTGCTTCTTCAGATTCCTAATTTCTTTCTTGAGGACTCTGTTGATTATAACATGCTTTCTGGAAATCCTTTGAAGTTTCATGTTCCTTTTGAAAATATCCTTATTCCTTTGCTTTAACCTTTCAACTTTGGATAAGAGGTGAGTTACCCTGAGCTTCAGGAGTTCGTTTTCGGTTTTAATATGTCTGTCCAGTACAATGTACTCATGCAACTTCTCCTTCAATCTACTATTCTTTCTCTCTAGTTTCGCCACCATTGGTTTCAAGGATCGACTGGAGGAAGTCTCGCAGTGGGTTTCAAATGTCTGATCTTGTCCTGGTTGTGATGGAGGGCTAGACACATGAGTAAACTCGTCTGGGCTTTGAGGAGGGGTGTGAACTCTATCGGAATCATGACTTGGACTGTATTCAGGAGTAAACTCATCTGGGTTGCGCTCATAAGTTTCAACTGGATAAAAATTATGGTCTGGACTGAGTTCAGGGGTGAACTCATTTGGGCTTCGTTCATAGGTGTCAGCTAGACTAGGTCCGGGAGTGGACTCTCTTGGCATCTGAACAGGGGTACCGGTTGGTACTTGAATGGACTCATTATGCACAATTCCCTTGGGCATAGTAGCCTACCGATTTGTTTTACGGTTTTTTTGAATGAGTTGGGACAAATTCCAGGTCATCTCAGATGGCTCCGGGGCCTCCTCGTGACCATCTATACTTTCCAATCTCTCTTGTGGGGGGTAATTGGGTACCAAGTTGTCCATTCCCGACAATATACTTTTACATTTCCTTTTTGGGTTCCTTCTAGTCTTATCAGTCAACTTGGCTAGTTCCTCCACATCAATTATGTTCTCGGCAGCTAAGGGAGAACTCGGAATTTTGATGTTTGCTTCTGTAGGTGTGGTGCCCTTCCGAGTCCCAGTATTGGTTTCTACTTCGTCATCAATTGGAGGTTCTGGCTCCGGGTCCCCAACACAGTTTTTAGTCAGGGCTTTGACCTTCTTTTTCTTGGAGTTCGACTTTTTGTGTGGGGGAACGGGCTTCACATTCTTATCTTTAGATTGGGCGCAGGCGAGGGTTTTTACAGTGAATAGATCCCAGGATTCTTTCTTCTTCAATAGGGAAAATGTAATCAATATTTTAACTAGACCGAAGTGAAATAAACTCCCTCGAAACTCATTAGCCTTTTGGACCTGTTCGTCCATCCTTTTTAAACTTTTTAACAAAAATAAAGGTATGTTTAACAGAGTACCTGTGAAGTGTAACAGAAGTCGAGCATGGCAGGGGAATATAATGGTATATCGACCTTCACACGTAAGGTAACGCTGGAGGATGACCAACAATTGAGCCCACTGTGGTTCCAGCCAAGACCGCGATGTTCCCTCGGACCATGGTGTTCCCCGGTACTGAGGTTTCAACAACTGTGTACAGAGCGTTTTATCAACCGGCTGCCCCTTTGTCCATCTTTGGCCTGTGGTGGGAAATTGAATTGCCTCCGAAATGAACTTCTCCGTGACCTCGAATTCTAGCTCTCCCACTTTGGCGGATCCACCCTCAAAATTCAGAGCAAACTGGAGCGTGATTTCATCGTTATATCCATCAAACTTCTTAAGAAATGGCTCCCACCCCGCTTGCTTAAGGATATCTCTGGTTGCCTCATATTCCAGAAGGGCTTCCAAGTCGGCGTATGTTTTTGGTTCATGGCGATTTTCTACCATGGCTCTACTTGGTATCACAGGGGAAGTCTATCGGTGGCAGCGAAGGTTGGATGAGGGCGATGAAGGGACGAGAATGTGATGAAAGGAACGGTCGGGAAGAAAATTATATGAGAAGATTTGAATTGCTGTGGAGATAGATAGGGTGTCGGAACATGATGAAAGTCGTACGGGGGTGTCGAGTTATCATATCCAAGTCAAATCGAACTTAGTTCCGGTAATGGTGTATTTTTATGACATGAAATGTCATGGTAGGTTAGTTCGTTAGGTACAGGTCGTGGAAATGATGAAGCGTTATGGAGTAATCAAGGTACCCTTAGTTCAAACATTAGTATGCAAATTAATACAATAAATCAATACGAACTAAACACACCTGATCTAAAAATCTTGTATTCCACTCCAAGACCAAGCATATTCCCATAAAATATCATTTTCTAAGAGAGAAGGTCACCAATCAGATTGTTCAGGTCAATTACATTCCCACTACAGAACAAATTGCAGAAATATTTACTAAACCTATAGCAAAGACACCATTTGAATATCTCAGACAGAAGTTGGGTGTCATCATGTCTCACATCTAAGAGAGTCCATCCTGTTAGAGGGAATCCTGTATTGGTTGCATATATGATACCTCCTAAAATTAATGCAATAGATCAGGGGGAGCATGTTTTCTTTGACTTTGATGTCAAAGGGGGAGAAAAGAATAGGGTTTCCTTTGTTGCCATCAATGCCAAAGGGGGAGATTGTTGGAAGGTTTACAGTTAGGAGTAAGCTTGTCACTGATGGCAAGAACAGTGATGGAAAATATCAACGATGACAAAGATCAGCAATGGAGAATATTAGTGATGACCAAGATCAGCGATGGAAAGATCACATTAAGCGGAACAAAGTAAGCTTGGGAGGAGAAGTAGCATTTATGATTGTTGGATCCCATTTACAATTCCCGATGACCATCAGATCAAGTGTTGATCGGGACTATTGATACGAGACTCCATTTCGGAGTTTCACGACTCACGACTTGAAGAGGCAAGAAATATGACCATTGAAATCGCGATATGTGAAATCGCAATTTAATCGCAGCCATCAGATCAAGGTGTGATCTGGACCATAGACTCCATTTTGTAGTTTCACGAGTCGCGACTTGGAGTGACAAGGACCTTCATCTCAGGAATCACAAGATGTGAACTCACGATAAGATCTGGACCGTCACATCACCAAGGGTTCTGGACCGTTTATCTAAGCTCCATCTCAAAGCTTCGCATATCGTGACTTGGAGTGACAAGAACCCACATGTAAGGAACTGCGATATGCGAGATCACGAAAATATCTGGACCATTGATTCATCGCGATTGTGGACCATCGATCAGGGTCGATGAAGACCATAAGTTCACATCACCTTATAGCGCAGCCTGTGGTCACCGCGTATGGTCACATGGAGGAAGGATCTAGTGCAGATAAGCTCCACCTCATAATTTTAGGGATCGCATCTGGGAGTGTCAAAACACGGGATCATACGAATGTCGAAATATCGAAAAGGTGAAATATCGCTATAATTGGTGGGCACCACCCGTGGTCACATAGAGGAGAGAGATAGAGTAGGAAATATCCTTTTCAGAGCTCGCAACATGAAGAGTCAGGATGCCTCATCGCAGAATCTTTGAATTGTGAAAGTGTGAAACGCATGAATCACAGCTAATCCAATGGTGCAGATGAAACTAAAGGAGATCGGAGGGCTATTGTTGCATGTCACAGTGTAACTGCTAGAACCATTGATGGTGTCTACCAGAGGACTCGAAGACACTTCGGGGTGATTGATAGAGAAGATGAAGAGTCTCTAGGAATCTTCAAGAGGGATGAAGATGCTCGTGGAGGTGATTGACAGATGGATGATCATTGAAGCTTGTAACTGGAACAGAGAAGGTGAACTTGACTATCACAGAGAAGACGAAGAGTCTCAACTGCTAGAGAGGTTGAGGAATCTCAGCATAACATACAGTGATGCTGAATGAATGGAAAAATGGCTAGAGAAGCTGAAGAGTCACGATGATGATCAGACAGAGCACTTGAGCTATGGAGGATAATGACACGGTGTGAGTATGCAGAGTTATTGTGTGCATTGCATGCACAAGGTGCACAAAATCTATAAATACAAAGTACAGAAAAGAGATGGGGTTATTGTTGTTGCTGGAATTGTTGTGGATGATGTTGTTGGAGGTGATTCATGCATGAAGAAGCATCAGAGTGCAATAGCTGAAAAGAACAGAGGAAAAATTGTGCAATGAATGGACATGGTGCACAGAGCATAAAAAGAAGAAGAACAGAATGGGCAGCAGATGCATGCTGGAAGACAGTGAGGAAGTCTGAGTCACAAAATCTTGCAGAACAGTGATGATACTAGTAAGTTGTTATTGAACACTATATCACTGTAATAGGTTTCAGTATTTCATATTCATAATCAAGGGTGGTTGGGAGGTTCTAGGGAGGACTGGTGTCCTCAGAAGTTCAAGTGGGGACTTGAACACAGGGAGTTGGTGCTTCCTTTTAGTTGGTCCTAGAGAAACCAGGGAATTGGTGCTTCCTTCTAGTTGGAGCTAGAGAAACCAGGGAGTTGGTGCTTCCTTCTAGTGGGTGCTAGAGAAAAACAAAGAGTTGGTGCTCTCAGCAAGTTGCAGCTTGCAAAACAAAGGTTGTAGCCTCACAATGAGTTGGTGCTCAAATGTGTGATAATGTAAAGAATGTAAATAATACTTATCATATAAATAAGAAGAGGTTTTTACCCTGTATGGGTTTCCTTGGGAAATATATGTCTCTATGTTTCTCATATATGTGACTGATGATGAATGTGCCATTGTTCATTTCCCTGCATTATTTTGATCATCATTGAGTGCCTTGTAAATATTTTAAAAGAAGCATAATTTTTTAAGCACGGTAACAACTGATTCACCCCCACTCTCAGTTGTTCAACAGAAATGAACTAACTATTCTTACTTCTTACCATCATCCCATGTCTAAACCCCAATTACTCATATGTAAATACAAGGTTCAAGAGATTAAGTTTACGTACCTTATTTTCCGTGTTTGATGTCGATCCCTTTTCGTTCTTGGTTGTTCTTTGACTGCAACTCTCCTTCCGATGCTGACCTACATTAACAAAAGACAAAAAAGAACTCCACTTGAATTTTATCTATGAACTAAGGGGTTAGAGATTTAATCAATCGTGCAATCAATATTCAAATATTGACAATCTCATATGGCAGGACGGGAAAAGTAATTATTTTATTAACTTCACAATGATACCTTACAATGATAAGGTTGGATACTACTCCTCGATCCTGGTCCTAGGCTCTTCTTCCACTGTCTTCCAACTTCTTTTCTCTATACTTCTCTTTGCAGAAGGATGGGTAAATTTTGGGACAAAGGGAATGCTCAATCGGGTATAGTCTCTTCACTATGATTTTACTCCTTTTAAATGGGACCCTTACCCCTTCTTTTATAGGCTAGAAGGAGCTAGGTATTTGGTTGAATGACCAACCATGCATGGCAGAAAGTTTTAGTTAACTCACCCAAAGTTGTGTGTTCAGTCAACAACTTTCCTTTTTCCGTGCTTTTGTAGGTACACGCAGACTGTATTGGAGCAGCTAGCATGTACACGTGTGTAGTAATGGAGTAGGACGCATGGGCCTTTATAAAGGGGGTTTTTAAGAAGAGTTGTTCAGTACTGTTTTGGCAAAGAAGGATTTTGAGATGGCCTGATGCCAGGTAAGTATGTCTGGTGCAAATTAGGGATATAACAATCCCATTTTAGTGGATTTGATGAGTGATCCTATCCATGGTGATTAAGCCTCCAAAGAATAAATAATGAGGGATTTTCCATGGAGAGGAGGAAGGAGGATTAGAGGTATTAAACTTATGACCTTGGGAGGAAGTGTTTTGGATATACAACCTATGATCTTGGAAGCATCATGCAAGGGATGGATGGGGAGGACTTGGAGAGGTTTTTGCAATTGCATCTACATATTGTGTGTATTTAATGTTATCATTAATATATTCTTGGCCTATTTCCTTCTAGTTTATGTATCTTTGCATATTCTTGTCTATTATGAATGAATCTTGTTTAAACTAATCTTGGTAGAGTAGGAAGTCTTTGTTTTTGTTTGTTGTCCATTGCATTTCATGTATCGTGTCATGATAAGGAGCTTGGAGAGCAAGTTCATATTGGATTATGTGAGGACATGCTTCGAAACAAGGTACATCATATCTTATCCCTCTCTTTCTTTTGATTAGATTAACTATATTTAAAGGGATGTTAGTGTCCATTTTCATCTTTTTGTCTCGATATTAGGGGTCCATAATCCGAGGGAGAATCCACCAATCCCCAATGGAGTTTCCACCTGTGGATAGGTGGACCTTCCCTCAGATTCTAGACCCCTAATACCGAGACAGAAAGATGCAAATGTACACTAACATCCCTTTAAATATAATTAAGATAATCAAAAGAAAGAGGGGGAGAAGGTATGATGTACCTTGTTTCGAAGCTTTTTCTCACTTAATCCAATCTAAACTTGATATCCAAGTGTAATATTCCATATATAAAATGTATGCAGAAAAAAAAAATAGCTAGAAATGGCATATGAGGAACAATATAACCAGAACAACACCACGATAATACCAAAATGATAAAAAAATAACACCATAAATAACAATTTCATTACTGAGAGAAATGTTCACTTTCCTCTTCAAGGGGGCATCCTCCAGTAGAGAAGATCTCTATTATAATAATATCCTAGACCAAATCTCTCATACCCTCGAATGATATTTATACTAAATATGTCTATCAAAAGAATCATCTAGAGGAAGATCCTTCTAGAAGTGGAAGATTTTATTAGGTCTTCTTACATTGGACTTATTCTTCCTTATTGCTAGGCCTTATTAATATTGACCTTTATCACATGGAAATATATTATTCTACCTACATGAGGGGTTAGGTCCCTAACATGTCCCCCCCATTAAAAAAAACCTTGTACTCAAGGCTTGAGATGGGGAAATTGCTGCAGAATGGTATCTAGTTTCCAAGTGGCATCTGCTAGAGTTGTGTCTTTCCACTGGACTGAGACTTCCTTGATGGTTTGTTGATGCAGTAAATGCTCACACTGGTGAAAACCTACTTGTGGTTGTAGCCAAATGGAGCCTTCTTCATCCAACTCAGGAAGGTTGGTTTGAGTTTGGCACTTATTTCCTTTTAACACATATCCTCCTTCTTCTGCCTTAGCTCCTTCATGTTGTCTCTCGCGTATTCTTAGTCATCATTTTGTCACCACAGCCTCCTGTCTGATCGTTGTCCAGTTAGATTTCATGCCATTTGCACTAGATCATCGTCAACATCCAACACAGATCCAAATGGCCAAGAGAAGGGTAAGGTCGTCACTTTTCCAGGTGTCGAGTTGACTCAGGCCTATCCAGACCCTGAGAAAGATAGTTAATGAAGTTGGA
Organism: Picea engelmannii; assembly: GCA_009831015.1. Classification (NCBI taxonomy): domain Eukaryota; kingdom Viridiplantae; phylum Streptophyta; class Pinopsida; order Pinales; family Pinaceae; genus Picea; species Picea engelmannii. Next base: position 274,058 of record ML778766.1, read on the forward strand.
GAGCTGTGGTTGAACATTGTTTCCCCCAGAAATAGAAATCGCAAAAGGGCTGTCAGCAAGTCGACTCATCTGCAGGTCCCTCCCGAAACCCTAAAATTAGCAGGAACCGTCCGATTCATAGGGATGTGTGGCACTAGATCCAAGGATTTGCAGTTTTACAAATTAGAGGTTTTAGCATGGAGTCATTAGGATATTATGGCATGGTCAATGGTGGAGCTAGGCTCCCGCATTGTAAAATTTTGATGAAGCTTCTGGTTTTCTGGTTATGTAACAGGATTTGAGACTTCTGATTTAATCTAAGTTAGTTGCTTTTCCGTCTTGTTTACCTCTAATGGTGGAGTGTCCATGATTGAAATATTCACATGGATTTTTATGTCTGTATTGTAATGTAGGTTTGATTACACTTATGTTGTAACATTCTCCAACCTTTTCTAAAACTTTGAATCCAAGAGGATCTTGTTTTCTGAGTTGTTCCTCCTTAGGCTGTTGGAAGATCGGATGCCCATAGAAGAACTCTACATTCTTCTCTCTAGTTCTTCCTCCTACTCACCCTTACTACAACTTACTGATTGAATTTAATCATGATGTCACCTGCTTGTGCATGTTGGGCTCATTTTTCGAGTTAGAACGATATTATCATGAGTATGCACCCATTCGACCCCCCTTAAATTTATTCATTGTGACATATAAACTGATGGGTACCGGGCTTACCCTCTCTTCAATCAGAGGGTGACTTCTAGTGCTAACATTTTTTGTGTCGTTGTTGGGGATGAAAGTGAATATATCTTCCCTAGGAGAATGATAAAGAGCTTATGATTCTGAAGGTGCATCAGATATATGAACCATTGAAGATTGCAGATTGCACCTGGTGACTCCACCATCAAAGACTCCACTGGGGAGGATCCTGTTGACATAAAAATGACCATACCGAAGGGAAAGACCATGTATCATTATATGATTTTTCTTCATGAAGTCATGTTCTTCTTTATCAACTCATTTCTCTCTTTCCCTTCACATATAAAGAGGATTATCCTCTGCTTTGTATATTCAGATGACAATAATCCTTCCTTCATTCATCCATCCTTAGAAGAAGAAGACATTCCCTCTTCTTGTGTTGTAGATTTCGATCATGTGTCTTCACCTCAGCCTATTCATAAAAGTGATATCTGTATTGCATCCTCTCTAGAAATTGATAACCCTTGTAGCCTTGAGGAGGTTGAAAATAATTCACAGTCTTCTCAAATTTCATTACCCTCCATTATTCCTGTTGATACTTTCCATAAACTTGTTAATCCTCATGATCAGCCCACTTCTTTTAAAATTAGAATACAAAATAAGTTGTTTAAACCTTTTAGGCTTCCATATTGCCTTAACCCTTATCCTCTTGATTCTGTTGAGTATCTTCCTCAGTTTCCTAGGAAGGATCATGTTATAGCTGAGAGGAACTTGGGTGCCTTTGAGAACTTTATTGATCAGTTTGAGATCATTCATGTTGATGTTACCATGATTTTGTTCTCACATTCGTTGTCTGGAGATTGTTAGGACCACACAATGTACCTTTTTGCCTACACTTTTTGCCACTATTATACTCTTGATCACCCATATTTAAACTCATACTATCACTTTATTTGATCATTCCAAAGGTATACAACGTCCCTTCTCATTACTATACGTTTAATCTGTTTTGCATAATATTTTACATCACTCTCGTACTTAACCATTGATTAGAAATGTATAAGTGTTCAAACTGCAGATTAGCATTTAAAGCCTGTTGCTGAAACACAGAGTTGTTACACAGTCCAAGGTCGCAGATGCTGAAACATAGAGTTGTTACACAGTCCAAGGTCGTAGATGATGAAACACAGAGTTGTTACACAATCCAGAGTCACAGATGCTAAAACACAAAGTTGTTACACAGTCCAGAGCTGCAGATGCTGAAACACAGAGGAAACCGCCAGGACCGACGATGCTGAAACACAAAGGAAACCACCAAGACCAACGATGATGAAACACAAAGGAGGTCGTTACAGTTAGCAGTCACAAGCACCAACCATCGCTCCTACATAAGAATGATGACACAATCAAGAGTGCAATTCACGTGGCTGAAATAGCCCGTGAATTGCGATGCTGAAACAACAATCAGCAACAACGAGAAGAAGTTGTTACTCCAGCCATAACAGCAATACCTCATTCAGCACCTGTAATAGTATTCTATTGTGTGGGACTAGGACATCCTATTCAGGTTTAGAAAGTAGATCCGACTAAAGATAAGACTCAGATACACACTATAATGTTTTATTAATTGTATCGAAGGGGTTCCCTCTTTAAATAAGAGGAAATCATCATTCGAGGGATCTAAGTTTTATGTATTAAGACAGCTTCAGAGACAGGGACGTACTTCAATTCCAGATTGTAATGTGATATATTGATAGATGAATAGAAAATTGTTTTGAGCATCCGTCTCTAATCTTTTTCGTCTCAGGGGAATCTTGTGAGAAGGGAGAGCCCACCTTCTTCACAAGATTCACCCGTTAGTTTTAGAGTGTGTTAGTACAATTTTTGTTTATGCTTTGATTAACATTTGTCTGTTGAACACTACTTTTAATGAATTCTTCTTTGCTGAAACACTACTGAACTTTGTCTTTAGTTTATTTTCACAAAGTTTATAATCCTTTTTAGCAACAATATTGTGTGATGATCTTTTGCAAGTGTGTTAGCCAGAGACTGGGTTAAGGGTTCCTTCTCAGAAAGGAAGGGATCAACATATCTTATTCTCTATAGATTCCAATCATTTCCGCAAGTGTGTTAGCCAGAGACTGGGTTAAAGGGTTCCTGCTCAGAAAGGAAGGGATCAACATATCCTGTTCTCTATAGATTTCAATCATTTCTGCAAGTGTGTTAGCCAGACACTGGGTTAAGGGTTCCTTCTCAGAAAGGAAGGGATCAACATATCCTGTTCTCTGTAGATTTCAATCATTTCTGCAAGTGTGTTAGCCAGAGAATGGGTTAAGGGTTCCTGCTCAGAAAGGAAGGGATCAACATATCCTATTCTCTGTAGATTTCAATCATTTTTGCAAGTGTGTTAGCCAGAGACTGGGTTAAGGGTTTTCTGCTAAGAAAGGAAGGGATCAACATATCCTGTTCTCTATAGATTTCAATCATTTATGCAAGTGTGTTAGCCGGAGACTAGGTTAAGGGTTCCTTCTTAGAAAGGAAGGGATCAGTATATCCTGTTCTCTGGAGGTTTCAGTTACTTTTCACAAGTGTGCTAATTAGAAATAGGGCTTAAGGTTCCTCCTTAGAAAGGAAGGAATTAATTGGTCCTGTTTTCTGCTAGATAGAGTTAGCTTTCTCCGCATTGTTGTTTCCATGAAAGTGTGTTAATCAGAATTAAGGTACGGAAGTTTTTGTTTGAGAGTAAGGGTCTTGTTCTCTGGTTACAGAACAATTATTCTTTCCTGTTGCAATTGTTATTTTAATGTAGTCCGGGATTCTTTAGATTAATTCTTAAATATCTGCAATAGGTAGGTTTCTTTCCTATAATTCAAGTCAGAACTTTAGTTCATTCAAAGCAAGTGTGATTAATATAGCTCCTTTAACTACAACTCTAAGTTGCTTTTGGAATTGAGCATATATAGTACGTGGTTATCTTTGAAATAATATACTTCCCTGGGTTGATAATTTATGTAGCACTTGATTGTTTGAGTTAATTAAGAAATTATAGTGACCAACAGAGATGTTTTTATGTGGTTTAGATTTCTGGAGGTCGGTTCTATTGGTTCCTAGACCAAGCTATGCCATGCTTTTTTAAAGTGTTAGGGTGAGAAAAAATAACTTGATAAATACTAGTTTGAGTTTGATGCCTTGAGGAGAGGGGAAGAGTAAGCCTTGGTTGTCTTCAATAGGAGGTTTTACATCATTTATCATAGTATGCATGTGGATATTAGACCCACAAAGATTGTTGCCATGGTGTACTATGTCATGGCTTAGCATCCAAAGCTTGTACCTCTCCCGAGAGAAAGGAAATATTCATCGTTAAGACATATGTTTGAAGATGATGTAGAGGTAGAAGAGAACATCAGGGATAGAAAGTGGGTTCATAGGCAGACATATCTAGAAAATTTGCATGTACATGAGCAAGAATATTGCCAATGTGTTTCAGATTCTGAGCAAGAAGATAGTGAATATGAATCAAATCTGGAACAACAACAAGGAAGTAGATATGATTCACAGTTGGAATCAGGTTCTTCAACATTTATAGATTTTTGTATGGGAAGGAATGCATATCAATCTTATGATCAGTTTCCAGAACATTTTGAACATGTAGTAGTGGTTGATTGCATAGATAACTATATGTTCTTGGCTGATCATATTTATGATGTTCTAAATACTGTTGCACCTTTATCTTGTGACCATCCTTATGAAGAAGAGATGACAATTATTGATGATAAAGAGTTGGTTTCAAAAGAAAAAGGAGGGAATTTATTTTCAAACAGAGAGAATTTTACAAAGGAGGAACCTGGTCTTCTAAAGTAGCCAAGATTATGTCTCATTATTCATGATCCTGTGGCCATATACATGGAGTCATACATTTCATATTTTCTGAAATTTTCAAATTGCATTAATTCACCAATACTCACAGGCGAGGATGGTGTTATGAAAGGTTTCCAAGACCACACTATAGATCCTTTTCCTTTGTTAATTAAGGAAAGTCATCGAGTGGAAATAAGCTATCCTAGACTCGCAGAAAACAAAGATCAACATGTAAAGGAGGAGCTTAGTGGGAAGTTTATCTCATGTCCAAAACCTGTAATTGAGCAGGTATCACCTGGTATCAGCCAGCCTACATAATTTCTCCACCCACCTATGCACTTTAAGAACATCACATGATGGGTGAGCCACAATAAAGGACAAGATTTAATTTCTTACTAGTTGATCTCCCCTGATTATAAATTTTGTGACCCTATGGGATTATATATGGAGCTTTGTTTTCCAAAAGCATTGGAGCTTACAGATTTATCCACCTTTCATTATTTGGGGGTATAGTCAATGTTCCAATCCATGTCCTCATTTTGCTGTCATACTTACTTAGCCTTTTGTGGATTATATGCGGTAAAGAAAAGGATCATATTACCAGATAGTCTAGGTGGCTATGGTGGAAGTTTTCTTTCACCTAGCACTTTGTAAAAATCCATTAGCTTAGGATTTTGTACATAAATATTATCTATCATGAGAATGTGTGTTCGTTTTATGTTTATAAGCATAATAGTGTGTTGGTCGGCTTGGATTCCTTAGCAGGATGTTTTTGAGCATGACTCCATAGTCGAATACTAAGGCACTGAAACTGCAAAAAGAGTTCTTAGAGCCTTGCAGGGAGGAATTTATCCTACATGGAGCCTAATGTTAACACATATCCTTGTTCTTCCACCTCAACTCCTGCATGTTGACGCTCACATATTCTCAGTCACCATTTTTCACCACTGCTTCCCGCCTGGTCGTCGTGCAGTCAACTTTCATGTCGTTTGTGCCAGATCCTCGTTAGCATCCAAATCAGATCCAGATGGCTAAGAGCAGGGTAAGGCCATCATGTTTCCAGGTAATGAGTTGACTCAAGACTATCCAGACCCTGAGAAAGACAGTTAATGAATTTGGGGAGTGGGGTTGAACATCATTTCCCCCATAAATGGAAATCTCAAAAGGACTGTCAATAAGTCGGCTCGTCTGCATCTCCCTCTCGAAACCCAAAAATTAGCAGGAATCGTTCAATTCAGAGGGACATGTGGCACCATATCCAAGGATTCACGATTTCGCAAATAAGAGGTTTTAACATGGAGTCATTAGGATATTATGGCATGGTCAATGGTGGAGCTAGGTTCCCGCATCGTAAACTGTTGATGAAGCTTCTGGTTTTCTGGTTATGTAACAAGATTTGAGACTTTTGGTTTAATCTAAGTCAACTTATTTTCCGTCTTGTTTACCTCTAATGATGGAGTGTCCATGATTGAAATATTAACATGGATTGTTATGGTCGTATTGTAATGTAGGTTTGATTGCAATTCTGTTGTAACGTTCTCCAACCTTTTCTGAAAATTTGAATCCAAGAGGATCTTGTTTTATGAGTTGTTCCTCCTTAGGCTACTAGAAGGTCGGATGTCCATAGTAGACCTCTACATTCTTATATCTAGTTGTTCCTACTACTCACCCTTACTACAAATTACTGACTGAATTTAATCAAGAACTCACCTACTTGTGCATGTTGGTCCAATTTTCTGAGTTAGAACGATATTATCATGAGTGGGCACCCATTAAACCCCCTTTAAATTTATTCATTGTGACATATAAACTGATGGGTATTGGGCTTACCCTCTCTGCCATTGGAGGGTGACTTCTAGTGCTAATAGTTTCAATCACCTTCTTTAAGAAGGAAACATGAAAAATAGGATGGAGTTTAGAATGACTAGGAAAATCTAACTAATAGACCACCTGTCCCACACGCTTGAGAATAGTATAAGGATCATAAAATTTGGGTGCCAGTTTTTGATAATGGTCATCCTTGAGGGAATTTTTTTTCTAAGGTTTCAGTGGAAGAAACACTTAATCCCCTTCTGCAAATTTATGTTCAAAGTGACCTTGATCTGCTTGTTGTTTCATGTGATTTTGGGCCATGACCAAATTCTCTTTGAGAGTACGAATAATAGCTTCTCGAACTGTAATCATTTGGTCAATTGCCTGGACCTTAGAGACACCTGGAAAATATGACAGGACTGACGGTGTATTTTTTCCATATACCACTTCAAAAGGAGTCATGTGTGTAGTTGTATGGTACAAAGTGTTGTACCACCATTCAACTAGTGGTAATCATTGAGCCCACTGATTATGACTTTCTAATGTAAAACACCTCAAATATATTTCCAAACATTTTTTGACAACTTAAGTTTTACCATTAGTCTAGGGATGATATGTTGTGTTGTGATGCAATTGGATGCCTTGTAGCTTGAATAGTTCTTTCCAAAAATTGTTGGTGAAAGTTGGGTCACGATAAAAAATAATAGAATGTGTCATGCCATGAAGCTTGAAGATCTAATCCATGAAACTTAGAGCCACAATAGATGTTGTAAATGGGTTTTGAAGAGAAAATAAATGAGCATACTTGGAAAGATGATCAACTACCACCATGATGACTGATTTATTTCCCAATTTAGGTAAGCCAAAAATAAAATACATAGAGATGTCCTACCAAATAGTAGGTGGAATCGGAAGTGGTTGTAGTGTGCCATGATATTTGACACTTTCACCCTTGTTGCGTTGATGCACATCACATTCAACCTTAAAATTACAAATTTCCTATTTCATACCCTCCCAGAAAAAAGAACGCTTGACCTGGTCATAGGTTTTGGTAAACCCAGAGTGCCCAGCTGTGGGTGTAGCATGAAGCTCAGAAAGTACCACAGATTTAATTTTTGACTGTTTACTTAAATACAAACAAAATTTGTATCGAATCTCATCAATGAGCCAAGAGTACCTTGGGGAAACTAGAGAATTAGACTACAATTGTTGTATCAGATGTGAACTTTTGGGATCGTGTAGTCATTCATGGTGAACATATTGGAGCCAATCTGGTACAATGAAAGAGAGAGAAAAAAGATACCCTTCATCTTCATATTTTCTGGAAACTGCATCAGTAACCACATTGTCTTTTCCTTTTTTATAAATGATCTCATAATCATATCCAAAGAGCTTAGTCATCCATTTTTGTTTCTCAGGGGAGGAGAGGTGTTTTTCCAGAAAATACTTGAGGATTTGATGATCTGTATTAATTTGGAAGCATTTCCCCAATAGATAAGGTTGCCAAATATCCACAGCATGGAGAATAGCCAACATTTCCTTTACATAGATTAATTTTCCCAAATTTCTCTCGAATAGTTGTTTTTTGGTAAAGTCCAAAGGCAGACCCTATTGCATAAGGACAATGCCAATTCCTTTCCCGAAAGAATCACATTCTAGGACAAAGGTATTTGTGAAATCAGGAAGGGTCGGGACTGGAGCGGTGCACATGGCCATATTCAAGGTTTGAAAATATTGAGCAACTGTTGGATTCCAAGTGAAAGAATTATTTTTAAGGAGTGCAGTGAGTGGTGCCACAATCTTTCCATAATTATTACCTAACTTGCGATAATAACCTGTTAAACCCAGAAATCCCTACAATATTTTGAGAGTCTTTGGGTGAGGCCAATATTGCATAGCTTCAATATTTTAGGATCCAATCTAATGTCGTCCTTGCCAACAAGATGACCCAAGTACTCTACTTTCGAGGTGCCAAAAGCACATTTAGATTGTTTGAGGAAAATTTGGTGCTGAGAAAGTAGATGGAGAACTCTATCCACATGAGAAAGATGGTTTGTCTAGGTTTTGTTGTAGATGAGGATATCATCAAATAAAACTAACACAAAATGACAGAGAAAATAATGAAAGACATGATTCATGAGGCTTTGGAAAGTGGATGGAGCATTACACAAGCCAAAGGGAATGACCAAAAACTCATGATGGCTCTCATGAGTTGTAAAGGAAGACTTAGGAATGTTTTACTATTTCATACGGATTTGGTGGTAGCCCGAACGAAGATCAATTTTAGTAAAGAATTGGGCACCACTCAATTCATCCAAGAGGTCATCAATGACAGGAATTGGAAATTTGTCTTTAATGGTGATTTTTTTTAGGGTGCGGAAGTCAGGACACATGCACCAATAAACTTCTTTATTAAGGACCATGACCACACAAGAAGAGTAGGGGCTCATACTAGGGAAAATAACACCTGCGTTGAGTAGTTCTTGAACCATTTTCTCAATTTCATTTTTTGGAGAAAATGGTTGACGATAGGGATGAATATTGGGAGGAAGGATTCTTAGGACAAGGGGAATGGAATGATCATGAACACCAAGGGAAGAAGGGAGTCCCTGGGGAGTGTAAAAAACCAATTGATGTTTAGAGAGGATGGATTGGAGGTCCTGCAGAACAGAGGGTGTCTCAGTGGCTTGGATGTCATGGAGTTGGTCAATAATGCCAGAATGACCTTTTTTGAGGATATTTTCCATGCAATAGGAACTAATGATATCCTGGGAACCGATGGTGATTCCTTGGAAATTATATTGTTGGCCCTTCTGGTCGAATTTCATGCTTAATTCCTTAAAATCCATGAGAATGGGACCCAAATTCCTTATCCATTATGAACCCAATACAATGTCACAACTGCCCATGTCAATAGAAAAAATATGAGATTTCATATGGTAGTCACCAATTTGGAGACACACATATTCACCATGCCCTCCACGTTTCATGGACCCACCATTGGTAATCATGATTTGGAAATTATTGACTTCATGGATATAGCAATTAGTTTCTTGGGCAATGCGGCGATGAATAAAATTATGGGTGCTTCCACTATCAACAAGAATGATGACCTTCCTATGTTTGATGTAACCAATTAGCTTTAGGGTTTGGGGAGCAGAGAAGCTGGTGTGATAATTTAGGGAAATGACCATTTCTACTTCAGGAGGGTCTGAGGGAGGGGTTATGTCTGTGGGTTTATGTGACACAGACACAAGGGGAATCTCAACATCCTCTTCTGAAACATCCTTTGAGATGGCCATAAAAATATTTTTTTCCTTACACTTGTCTCCCGAAAAATATTTTTCATCACAATTATAACAATGGTATTTGAGTTGGTGTTCATCCATTTTGGCCATGGTCAATTTCTGGATCTTGAATGGAGTAGAAGGAGGAGTGGGAGTTACTAGTTTAGCGCGAGGAATAAAGGAGGGTTTTCAGTTTTGAGAAGAAACAACCTGTTGTGCTTCTTTAGCTCTTTTAGTAGCGTCCACCCAACTTTGAGGCTGAGCCATGATGACATTGGCACGAATCTCATCCTTGAGGCCATTGATAAAACATTCTCAGAAAAAATCATCAGGCATGCCCTCTGTACGAAAATTCATTCACTCAAAGGCAGTTATAAAGTCTTCCACTGTGCCAGATTGTTTCAACTTTGTCAAATGGCCTAAATGGTTGGTATCAGTGTCAAAGCGTTCATAAAAATTTTCCACAAAGTGTGTCCAAGCCACATACCCTTGGCGGACATTTTTTCTCCATTGCCACCATTGCCAATGTTCTTTATCTAGATGGAGAACACCATATCAGAGTTTGGCCAACTCATTTGTAATGTCATACAAAGAGAAATAATGTCCCATTTGAGTTACCCAACCAATGGGATTCAATCCATCAAATTTGGTCACATCCACATGCGAAAGGCATAGGTCATGTTGAAAGGGATGGGGCTGAAAATTATGGAAATGAGAGGAAGTTTCACCTTCGGTATGCAAAGGTGGGTCAGATAAGGGAAGATCTGTAGGAATATGTAGCTTAGCAAAGATCGTCATAGCGACAGATTCAAGATGGGTAGTAATTTATTGTTTGATATCTTGTCTTATTTCCTCGATTGAGGTAGCGACTAAATCCACGATGGAGGAATTCATTTTTTGATTGATGGAGAGAATATTGGCATTGATCTGTCACACTTCTTGTTGGGTTTCTGTGAAATTAGAGTGCAAGGTATTGAAGTGATCTTCCAAGTCTTGGCTATGGGTATGGTCCATGATGGCTAGCGAACACGAAAATGGGCAGGTGGAACCACACGAAAAATGGGTTATGTGTGAAGTGTGTCACAACGATCAGGATGACGAGGTGAATCCAATGGGGTAAATCCCAAATAAGGGTGTTGTAAGGAGGTTGGTCCCACCAAACAAAATTGTTGAAAAATGATAGGTATGACTACAATTAGGGAAAAGAGAGAAAACCAACAGAATAGGTATCAAATAATGGCACCAACAGGATCCATACATTTTTTTTTTACTCCTGCAGAGTTATACACCGATCTAAAGAATACTATAGTGATGAAATGTCCAAATTCTTAACTGGAAGAAATGTGTAGTAATTTAGCAACTAGAATGCAGGAGACACAGTTGCACCACAATAGATCTTATGTGTTATGATTTCATTTTTGTCCCAAGGTTTAGGTATTCAAGGGTTCTACAAAAAAGGGTTTTCCCTATGATATAGCTCTCTGATATACATGCAGGGTCCAACAGTAGTACTCGGCCCAATATCTCAGGGCACCAACTAAGGAGGCTAGACCATACCCTTAGTCGTACTAATCGACTACCCATGTACTAGAGAGTATCATCCCGAGTAGTTTTATCAGTGGAACTATAGATGTTAGGTGGCCAATTAGTTTATCTATGGAGGGATTCAAGAGATCTAGGTCGATTCGTATATAGGTAATGTTTGATGCGCTAACACTCGAAGGGGTACCAACATGGGTTACAAGGGTGGCCAACATCTGTGCACTTAAGTACCCCTTGTATTTATTGCATGTATGAATCCTCGACCATGGGTTTATACGTGTAATGATAGATCTTTGTAGATTAAATATGTTGGAATACGTCTCTACCCTGAAAAACATTTACCCACAATTTCCTACCGAGGAAGGTGCTCTGATACCACTTGTAATATTCCATATATAAAAAGTATGAAGAAGAAAAATAAATATTTAGAAATGGCAGATGAGAAACAATATAACTATAACAACACCACAATAATACCAAAATGATAACAAAATAACACCAGAAATAACACTTTCATTACCGAGAGCAATGTTCACTTGCCTCTATGAGGGGGCAACCTCCAACAAAGAAGAGCTCTATTATAGTAATATCCCAGACCAAATTTCTCATACCCTTGACTCCTATTTATACTAAATATGTATATCAAAATAATCATCTAGAGGAAGATCCTTCTAGAAGCGGAAGCTTCTATTAGGTCTTCTTACATTGGATTTATTCTTCCTCATTTCTAGGCCTTATTAATATTGACCTTTATTACATGGAAATATATTATTCTACCTACATGAGGGGTTAGGTCACTAACACCAATCTCCTTAGCATGAAACAATACCTTCAATGCAATGGACAATGAAGAAAAACAAAGACTTCTGACTCTACCAAGATTAGATTAAACCAAATTCATCAATAATAGGCAAGAATATGAAAATATACATAAACTATAAGGAACTAGGCCAAGCATATATTAATGATAACATTAAAAATACACTTACAATCTGTAGATGTAGTTGCAACAAACTCTCCAATTCTTCCTCATCCAATCCTTGCAGGATGGTCCCAAGATCGTAGGTTTGATATCCAAAAATCTTCCTCCCAAGATCATAAGTTTGATACCTCTAATTTTACTTCCTCTTCTCCATGAAAAATACCCCCTTATATAGTATTTGGAGGCTTAACCACCATGGGGAGGATCACTCATCAGATCCACTAAAATGGGATCTCCAATATATTTAGGGAGAAAATATCTCTTAAGGATTTTAGGGAGAAAATATCTCTCAAGGATTTTAAGGAAGAAATATTTCAACCATCCATGAGATCCTCAACCTCACCTTAAAAATAGGAAACCAAATTTGAGGTGCATTCTCACACTAAATTAATTTCCTTTTCATGAATATTAATAATAATTCATGTGCACATAGTATTTTGACCTTCATATAATATATTTCTCCTCAACATTGACTAGGGATTGTGACTCATCAATGAATATAGATCAATCTATGAATCATCAATGATGTACATTAACTCATCAACTACATGTCTCAATATGTATCTCAACCAAATGCCAAATTCATGCACCAAGATATCCAAAAAATATGTCTCTAATGATACATCACGAGATATATCAATGGAACTCAAATATGTACCAGCCATGAACCTCAATAGATATGCCTTAACCACCATTCACTACAACAACTACTAAGCATCCAAAAATACATGTACTAGAAGTGTGCCTCAATAGATCGATGACATCTCTAGCTAGAATAATCATGGTATATCTCATAACCAAAGTGCCATAACTTCACTGTCACAACCAACATTGTTTCTCAACAAAAAACGTCACAATCCATACTCTAGAGTTAGTATAATGCATCAAGTATAGACTTTCAATACTCAACCATATGTCATCTCCATACATACATCGATTATGTATGCCGACATATAATCATGAAAACCTACAACAAACAATGTTAGACCCTACAACAAACCTATCAAACCCTATAACACAGAGTTATACCATTATACCAAGTTGCAACTTATTTGCATAGCCTACATTCCAGGGCTTTTACCACAGTACGTGGATTGTTGTACAAAAAACTCACGAATGTACATGATCTATTCATAGGTTAGCTCATGTATGTACACGACTGTTATCAATGTAACCTATGTATTCTTTAGAAGAATTCAATCTTGAGATTCCCTTAGAGATTTCGTTTTGTTATGATTGTTCAATCTTCTTCACCCACTTCTAAAGGTGTCCCGGCTTCTCAGAAATTGATCTCTGAGATTCCATATTTCCAACATTGTCTTCCTTTATAGCCTCATGTGTTCTTGTATTCATAATATATGAAACACTCCTCATGGATTGTCTTCTTGTGTTCCAGCAATCCTCAGACTTGTGTCCAAATCCACTACAGTTGTAGCATCTCATGGTGTGACAATGAGTAGCAATGTCTCCCACTTTATTACATCTCCAACACCTTAGGGTGTTATGAAACCTTCCATTATATTTCCTTTCATAATGTCTACAATCCAAATCTTTGTGACCATATTCATTGCATTAATAACAGTGACCATAAAAAACATTTTCATACCTTTGTTGAGGTGTCCATCTTGAAGGTGTCTTCCTTATGAATTTTCTTTGAGGTGTAAATATGGCTTATTGATGTCTTCCTTCTTGATGTCTTCCTTGATTTGTGCAGATGGTTGACTTGCAACATTATTTCCATCTATTGAGAATGAGGGAATTACCTCATGCTTCTTTGAGGTGCTTTATTTAAAATGTGTAGCTTCTTTGTTGTATCTAAGACCTGATTTATCATTTGGTGATATTTGACTATCAAAGATTTCATTCAATATTGTTGATCTTTTCAATATTTTTTTTTACTTCTCTACTTTCTTTCTAAGATCAACAACTTCATCTTCCAACTTATGTCATGAATGTTCCTTTTCATTTACTTGATTCTTTAATAGTTTCTCTACCCTTTTGGCTTCTTCAATTTGAGTTTTGAGATGGATATTAACTTCAAGACTTTTGCTAATATCATCATTGACCCTCTTATTTGCTTCTATTTCATTCTTTAGTCTTTTGATCTCTTCTTCTATTTCTTCTAATTGAGTCCTTTTACTTTCTTCTTGTTCCTTGAGCATTTCCTTTAGTTTCAAAATATGTTTTTCATTCTTTTCAAGAAACCTTTTAGTGTTTTCAGAAAGATAGTTATAGTCTATATAAGTATGGTCATAGTTGTATTTATATAGACCCCAATCAAATTTTTTTTTAATCTTTGAAATTTCTTCTTCTACTTCTTCCATGGGATAACTTTCATCTGATTCTACACAAACTATTTCTAGATCTTATTCTTCACTTGTAGAGAAACATTCAACTTCATCACATTTAGAATTATTGCAATCAGAGGAGTTTGGATATTATTTGCATTCATTGTTCCAGATGGAGTTGTCTTTAGTGTCTTCGTTTTTTCCTTGGTATGTCTTCCTTAGCTTTAGCCATAGATTCTTGGCGGAAGTGCATTGTCCCATGCTTTATTTGAGAGAACTTGAGATTCCATTGAACATGGTCTTGAGAGCCAATGCATCATTCTTCTTTTCTTCCTTTTGAGATGCAAAATTTGAATTATTCTTCGAGGGAACTGATCCACCAATAGTTTCTTTCCAAACACCTGCTCCTTTTTCCTTCAAATACTCTTTCATTTCTATTCTCCATGCTGAATATTTTTTCATTTTATATTTTTTGGAAATTCATCATCCATTTGTGTGTCCATGGATATCCTCCAATATTGTTAAGGATTTATAGGGAAGGTCAGCTATGATACCAATTGTTGGACACACCGATCACACTGAGAGGGGGGGGTGAATCAGTGTAGGGATATTTTTCACTTCCTGACACAAAAACTCCTTAGTTAGCAACCACAATTTATTCAACACTTATTACTTTCAATTTATAACCAGTTGTATGTAAACATATATCAACATCAAATATCATCAATAAGTCATCACCAAAAGGAACACAAAGAACACAAAAATGTATGTACAATTTTATTTTTATTATGGACTACAATCCTTGGGGTTTATCGACAACAACTGAATAGAGTAACAACTCCACAACAACGCCAGCTCTCCAATGCAAGATGTTGGGCTCTAAAGATGTCCTAAAATATTACCTATATGCATCATCTAAAGGTAGGTCTTGGCACAAGCGTTTTTGTTTCCACCTACATACGTTCTAACCTTCCATTTTCAATACTCGTCCTCTGAAGATGCAACCCCTATAAAGGGACATCAATTGCAACAAAAGGAATGACATTTGTTTCGTTCAAATGAACAGCATGACCTGCAAAAGGAACAACAATCGTAACAAGGGAACAACAGTTGTTATATTGGGCCAAACTAATGTTGTATTAATTGATTTGTACTACTTTCACAACTATCTAATTTGTCAATCCGAGGTTTGTAAACTTACGAAGAACACACAAAGTATATGCAATATTGAATAAGAACTAATCTAATCTAATGTTTAAGCTATGAATTAAATTGAATCATTAATCTAATGCAGGAAATTGAAACACACGATTGAAATTGAATCATTAATCTAAGGCAGGAAATTGAAACACACGACTGAAATTGAATTGCGTAAATGAAATTAATCTAGGAATGGGAAATTGCGTAAATGAAATTAATATAGGAATGGAGAACTACATGAAGGAAATTAATCTAGGAATGGAGAACTACATGAAGGAAGAGAAGATACAACATGTGAAGAGTTGAATGACACAACAACATATGTGATCTCATGCCAATGAAGCAATCTTACATTACAATAACCAAATCAATATTCATAACATAATAATGAAAGAACGGAAACCAAAACGATGAATCAAAGCTACAAATCCCTTTCTCCTGTAAATCCTAAGGACTACCATTAATGACTACTCTAATAACTCTAATTTACTCCCTCATGAAGAGAGAGCACTCTCTTTTATACAGAAGAGCCTTGAAGATAATATAACCATTTCATAATTACAGATCCACTATTCTCTCAACTATTTTCCCATTATTACAAAATATAATCCCTTCAAATCCTGACACACATCTCTCATATATCTTGGATAAGATATTCCAACGAAATCTCCATGATCTTCTCCTTGGAATGGGCTTGAATTATCTCCTCAAATATTGAAATGGTGGAGGAATTATTCGAGAAGTCCTTTTGAATTAATCCTTCTCATATTCCTACACATTACAAAGCTCATACATTTTTGAGATATATATGAAAACATGTCGATTTTATAACATTTAATCACAAATTCCGTTTTAATACTAAAATGAATAAAGTGGAAAATAATAAGGTGAAACCCAAATGTATTTATGAAAATGATGTCATGAAAGGTTAATGGGGTGATGAAATGTGAAGAATAATGAAGGGAAAGGTGGATGAAAATAGGACATTTTTGAGCCCCAACATACCCCCCAACTTAATTTGTTGCATGGATATTTTCAAGAAATTTTGGCATTTGAATGTTGGATTTGAGTGATGATAATGAATGTTTCTAGGATGGGATTTACATAAGTAACAACTGGCATTTCTCTTATGGTTGGTTCTTGTGTGACAACCATGAATATAAAGAATGTTGGTTCTTGTGTTAACAACATTCATTTCATTATTTGTTCTCTTGTTGTTATGATAATAATTTTCCCATATTTTTACTGGAAAATATATGCTATCAATGTGCATAAGGAAACATCACTGAGTATAATAAAACCCTTTTTTGTATATTTGTGAATCATGCCAATATGTATATTAGTGCTTATAAAACAAAGTGCAACAGAGTATCGTTGGAAAAATGTTGGAAAAGAAATGTTCATAAATGGTAAATGAGACAAAAAATGGAATGATGGTCATGGAAAAATGGAGTTATGATAGTGAATAAAGTCATATACCCCCCAACTGAACTAGTTTCATGTCCTCATGCAACGCGGCATAATTCATAGAAGTGAAAAGAAAAGGGAACTTGGTGAGGGAATTTTCTAAATTATTCATTGCTAGCAGTTGACAAAATACATGATTAAAGTTTAGAAAATAACATACCTCCACTTACCCAAAATGTTGATGAACTATGCAATAGGAATATGGCTAATGTGGTTGTTGGAGCATGGAATATGTCACTTTTCTAGGATCATGTGAAAAGTGATTGTTATTGTAGATTTGACTGTTGTGACTGCTGGATTAGAGAATGTGAGGTGGAGGAATCTGAATTGTTGTTGAATGAATCATTGAAAAAAGGAAGTATGAAAGTGTAACTGTGGTACTCTCATATAGTTGAAAGATATTGTTGCAACTACTGATGGATTCATGAAAAAATGTATAGTCTTCACCTGCTGCTAAACTCGATGGTACAATTCTAGTCATGCGAATGAATGTGTCGATGTTGAGCATGAAAAGAAGTCATTGGATTACCGACCATTGATGAATGTCATTAACCAATGCGAGCAAAACTCACCATTGATGTCAATGAGTGCCAAGGTACCCGAGTACATCTTGTGAATGAGAATGAATGAGATGATGTCAAGCTACTTGCAAGATCCGATGATCAAGGGACATTGATGTATTCCCATGATTGTCAGCGAGAGAACTTGCCATTAAGGAATACAAGCCTCTAGGTACTCAAATGGACTCTAGTCTATATCCCATATAAGGTGTTGAGGTCGATGGGGAAAGACTTGTTGAAATGTGGGACTTAAGGAATCCCACATCATTCAATGTGAGTTCTAATAAAAATATTGGTAGGACTATAGGAAAGATCTCAGTAGAAACAATGTTTATGGCATGGCAATGTAGTCATGGAAAGGGAGCTGGATAGTTTTATTGACAAGGAAAAATGAGTGGGAAAAGATAAAGAGATGTATGTGACTCAAAAACATAGGCGTGTGCGAAGTCATGAAGGATAAGGAAATGGAGGATGGGCTTCAACACAGGGATGACCAATGTGCTTTAAAGGAAAAATGTGGGTAAACATTCATGATGCAAATGGGTTTATGAAAATATTTTTGTGTAACAGCAAACATCATGATGTTTGTGATGAGTAACAACTCCTTCAAGCAGTCAACAAAGCATGCTTTTATTTTTCGGAAAAGTTTCTATGATTATTGAGAGTCACTTATGCAAGAAATTTGATTGTCTTTGAACCTGTAAAATGTTAGCACTAATCTGTAGCAAATAGTGTGAGAATATCGAAAACATAAAGTGAAAAAATTAATACTAATTCTATCAACCAAATGAAAATATGAAATGTGTTTTTACCGGTTGGTGATAGTGCATTTTTGACAATCCTCTTTGTGAATACCCGGTGAAGTGGCTTCACAATAATTTTAGCATAAAAATATAAAAAGCATGATTCCAATGATGTTTTTAGGAAATGTGAAAATCCATTTGCAAAAGTTTATATCTTTTACAATATTTTGATTTTTATTATCTGTTTTCATTTTTTTTAAGTTATATATATATATATATATATATATATATATATATATATATATATATATATATATATATATT
>ML778766.1:292827-306281 GCA_009831015.1 Picea engelmannii
TTCATGGTTTGATAATTTTTATTGTCTTTGTTTTACATGTCAAAGGAAAATACAAAAAGAAAAATAGAAATGATACTAACAGACAACAAAATGAATAATAGATCATTGCCAAATCTTGTTGACGTTTCCCGTGTTCAAAAGGTTGTGCGTAGAAAGTGCATTAAATCAATGAAAATATGGCATAAAGAGTGGCATGGATTAGGTTTGACCCCATAACCTCCACCCATAAAATTGGATCTATTATGCCCAGTTCTTATTACTGTGATATTGCATTCGATTTATTATTATTATTATTATTGTTGTTGTTGTTGTTGTTTTTGTTGCAGGCTGCTACAACAGACTTCAAAGACAATTTTATCACAAACTGTAAATTGGATTCAGTCGGAATTTTGTGGGTAGGTTCCTATGGTCCCAATACTTTTGTACGCTAAAAATCAGAGCCATCTAATGCACAAATCTTGAGATATAAGAGAAATGGTTGGAAGTGATGATGTTGATTTTCTCAAAAACCGTGTATTGGGTTTGGCTAAAATTTTGTGGGAAGGTTCCTATGGTCCCAATACTTCTTCATGCCAAACATCAAAGCCATCTGATGCACGAATCTTGATATATAAGAGAAATGGATGAATGTGACTATATTGATTTTCTCGAAAATTGTGTACTAAGTTGTCCTGAAATTTACTGGGTTTTTTTATCATAACATAATTCACTTCCTGTCCAAAAATCATAAGAACCCAGATCCAAGTTTGTGAGATATCTTCAGTTCAATTTCTGCATTTTGTATTTTGTTTTTTTATATATATTTTTTATTTTTTCTGTATATATATATTTTAATAAAACTAGAAATTCTATTATCATTTGAGACAAATCAAATTGAATTAAATTCTTTTAGCAAATGGAGACAAATTGATTTTGAAATTTGAAGAAAAAAAATGATTTAGACATTTTGTTCAAATCTTCAATAGTACCAAATCATTCATGAAAACAACTCATAGCCATTTTTTTGATTTCTACTTTATGATCTTCCAGATCGCAACAAGGCGCAATAAGAGAGCATACTTATTCAAAAAGAAAACAAGAAATGGAAAACAAAAGCATGGTTTTATTTGTTTACCCTACCTACTCTATGCTAATTAGATTTAACAATTAGTTACGTGTAATTAAACTTCCATTGGAGCCATTCACGCAACAGTAGTAAAATTATGTTCATTTTCATGTTTACGCATGAAAAATAGAAATATCCAAAAAAGAACAGAATGAATTGTTGTGATTGTGATTTCACTGAATAAAAACAAAAACGAAATTTATCTAATCTAGTACTTACTTGGAACCATTGCTCGATAAGGCTTTCATATGCACGTTGTTCCTCGCTCAGATCATGTTGTAACTGCTCATTGTCTTCCTCAATCTCATACCCACCTAAGTGTTCTTTATTAAATATGCATGATTCTTCGTTCACCTCAGGAGGAGTAAATAAGCTTTTGACTGCTATCAAGATCTCCTCTTTCGGATAAGAGGAGATCTTGACTTTTGCTAGGATTTGAGTGAGTTGTTCCAAGCTTAAATTAATTGTTAAACCATGTTAAAAAAGGATTATTACAACACCTAAAACTAAAATTTAATTGAAAAAATATTAAATAAAATCATTCTTACTGAAATGGAAAACAATTACTCTTCACAGTTGCTGAAATTAAAAATTTCCTAATAGTTGGTAGGGATAGTGAGGAGTCTCCTCTCACAAGCTTCTATGACCCTTAGAACCAACAGATGTAGATCACACTTGCAGAAATTAAACACTCTTGCATAAATTGAAATTTACAGAAATTGAAACTAATTTTTCCTATTTGGTAGGCAGAACATGAGGAGTCTCCTCTCACGAGCTTCTATGACCCCTTACTAAGATGTCTAGATCACACTTTCATGAATTAAACACTCTTGCATAAATTGAAATTTGCAGAAATTGAAATTACTTTTACCTAGTTGGTAGGGAGAACATGAGGAGTCCCCTCTCACGAGCTTCTATGACCCCTTACCAACACGTCTAGATCAAACTTGAATGAATTAAAATGAAAAATAAACTAATACCTCAATCCATCGTTCTTCCATGGAAACGACGCCAAAACGTTGGGCTCTAAAGATATCCTAAAATATAACCTCTATGCATCTTCTGAAGGTAGGTGCTAGCACAAGCATTTTACTTGTCACCTATGTAGGTTCTTACCTTCCATTTTCAATACCCTTCCTCTAGAGATGCAACCCCTACAAAGGGAAAAAAAATTTAACAAAAGGAATGATAGTTGATCCATTCAAATGAACAACATGACCTGCAAAAGGAGCAACAATCGTAACAAGGGAACGAAAATCATTATATTTGTCCAAACTAATGTTGTATTAATTGATTTGTAGTACTTTCCCAACTATCTAATTTGTCATTCTGAGGTTCATAAACTTTCGAAGCACACACAAAGTATATGAAGTATTGAAGTGGAACTAATCTAATCTAATGTTTAAGCTACGACTGAAATTGAATCATTAATCTAATGCAGGAAATTGAAACATATGACTGAAATTGAATCATTAATCGAATGCAGGAAATTGAAATACACGACTGAAATTGAATTGTGTAAATGAAATTAATCTAGGAATGGGAAATTGTTTAAATGAAATTAATCTAGGAATGGAGAACTACATGAAGCAAATTAATCTAGGAATGGAGAACTACATGAAGGAAGAGAAGATACAACATGTGAAGAGTTGAATGACACAAAAACATATGTGAGCTCACACTAATGAAGCAATCTTACATTACAATAACCAAATCAATATTCATAACATAATAATGAAAGCATGGAAACCAAAACTATGAATCAAAGCTAAGAATCCCTTTCTCTTTCAAATCCTAAGGACTACCAATGATGACTACTCTAATAACTCTAATTTACTCCCTCATGAAGAGAGATCACTCTCTTTTATACAGAAGAACCTTGAATATAAGATAACCATCTCATAATTACAGATCCACTGTTCTCTCAACTATTTTCCCATTATTACAAAATATAATCCCTTCAAATCCTCACACATATCTCTCATATATCTTGGATAAGATATTCCAACCAAATCTCCATGATCTTCTCCTTGGAATGGGATTGAATTATCCCCTCAAATATTGAAATGGTGGAGGAAGTATTCGAGAAGTCCTTTTGAATTAATCCTTCTCATATTCCTACACATTACAAAGCTCACACATTTTTGAGATATATATGAAAACATGTCACTTTTCTAACATTTAATCAAAAATTCCTTTTTAATACTAAAATGAATAAAGTGGAAAATAATAAGGTGAAACCCAAATGTATTTATGAAAATGATGTCATGAAAGGTTAATGGGGCAATGAAATGTGAAGAATAATGAAGGGAAAGGTGGATGAAAATAATACATTTCTGAGCCCCAACACAAGACTCAACTTACACAATTCAACACCAACTAAGAAGAGGATTCAATCCTCATCATATACCAATATGTCAATAGGTACATGACCATTTATTAGTGTAGTACACGTATGTACACTCCATCCCAATAGTGTAGCCCGTGTATGTATGTGGTCTGGATCAAAACAACCCACGTATGCCTCCTAAATAACTAGGGTTTTCATTATCCATGAAAACTCAGATCTTCTACAATTTCTGTCACATCCACATATGCCTTTCACTCTCCATTCTGTACCATAACCAATCACAAAAAATCTATTTTTTCCAACAACTTACTCATTCTTCTCAACCATACAATATGAATGTTACTTAATCATATATAAGTAACCAATATACTATAACAATCATATCAGTATGAAAACATAAGAGTGTTTCTTACTCTATCAATCAACCAACATAAACCATATCACAACAACCATACCAAGAATTCCTTAAGAATTCACCATACCATAAGAAAGAGTATCCATAAAAAAAATCATCTAACCATACCATAACTTCTATTGCATATTTCAGCCCATATAATGCAGATCTAGAACTTTCTTTAGACTTCAGGAACTTGGCAACAACTCTCACTTAAGTCATCATGACTTTCTCCAACTGTACACACTCTAATATCCTTCATCCTACGTGTGTATGTGTCCTACCTCATTGCATACCACATATGTAGGCATTATGGATCACTACAACCCGCGTTCTCCTTCATAAACTAGGGTTTCTGAACTTCTGAAATATTTGTGGTCAAGATCTCAGACTTACAGAAACTTCGATGTGTCCATGAGTACCTGCAATGACTCTCTCACTCAGAATAGATCTTCAATATTTTCTCAAGAGAGATATATTTACAAGAGACCCTTGCCTCTTATTTATACTCTCCAAGTAGCTTCCTTTAGAAGCATCCACTTAGCCACTTTATCCATATATCCACTTTATCCACAAAACCACTTTGTCCACATAGCCACCTTTATCCAACTTTGTCCACTTAGCCACTTCTTTCACATGGTCACTTGTCCACTTAACCCACTTTCTTTATTTTAGGGTTATCCCACTTATAACTACTTTCCATAATTAGAAAGTTCTCCATTAACTTTATTATTTAAATAATCCTCTTTGACTTCATCACTTCACTTTATTTTTTAGATAATTTCTTCTTTGTAAGAACTTTGATTACTTTGACTTTTTGGGGATTCTAGCCAACACATGAGGGTCCTCCAACTTCACAAGGCCATAACTCTCTAACTGTGAGGAGTTATGTTACATTCCACATACCACCGGAAATGGAATGACAAGAACTATCCATCTAGTATAGTTTCACTCAAAAATTCATTGATCTTTATCTCTTTATTCCATAATTAAGCATGGGTTCTCTAACCATAATTCTAGGATGAATCAACCACTAAGCGGCTTCCCATGAGGGATTTCACCATAATGGGACCACTTTGGATTTCATCCATTTGTACTCCCTATCAACCATGCCAAGACAATAATGAGTCATATTTACATCAATCCTACTAGAATAACCCATGACAACACATCACTTTGACATTATCCCTTTGTCATTGATTCCATACATGACCACATGATCCAACAATCAATACATTAATGCATCAATCCATCTATGCATCATATATTAATGAAAACACATTGATCCATATTCATCTATGAATCAATCCATCTATGAATCATATGTCAATGAAAACACATTGATCTATCTTTATCTATTCATGGCATCATATATCTATGACTCCACTTGAAATCAATCCATTGACAACAAGGACAATACATGATCCATGAATCACTACATCAATATACTATGACAAGACATTGTTCCTTTGACATCAATATATCAATCCTTTGACATCAATGAAAACATGATCCAACAATACCCCCCTTTGGTATTGATGGAAATACCAACATTGATGTCAACACCAATCATTGATGGAAACATGTAGACATGGAATTTCTCTTCATCAATAGTCATCTCAATCACATCAATGTGACTGTCTCTCCCCCTTTGAAATCAATAGAAAAGGGTAGTTCTCTCCTTGGGTTTTCTCCCCATGCCTGAACTCTCCTTGGGGATACTCCCCTTGCCTAGATTCTTTTGATCTTCCTCTGAATAATCTCTCCCCTTTTGAACAAGGGATATCACTATGATGTAATGTTGAAGACATATCGCCCATGCTCCCCCTGTGACCATTTCTCCCCCTGGATCCATGCCTTTGTGCTCTTTTTCCAATTTGTTACCTTTTCATCTGATAAATATCTCCTCTTGGAATCATGGTAAGAATAATGACCCCACCTAATGGTATGTCTCCCCCTATCTTCTCTGAAATATGAAAAATATGCTACCACTGCAATATGCTTCTATTGCAAATGCTACTACTCAACTGGAACATGGATCAAATTCTCAAGAATAATATTCTCTTCCTATGATGATCCTTGGACCTATCCATGCATCAAACACGTTCCATACCGTACATCATGAAGAAAAAATATATGTCAACAATGAATAGAGAATCATGAACAAAACATCAACCATGTACATCTTGTGCCATATTGTGTTCCAACCATGCACAACACCCATGTACATCAATACCATACAACATACCATAATATATCATCAATGGAGTGTATGAACCATATGCTTCTACGAATATGCCAACCATGTGTTGGTCACTATAGTTTCTCAATTAATTCAAACAACTAAGTGATACATAAATTATCAACCCAGGGAAGTCTTTTTATTTCAAAGATAACCACGCACTATATATGCTCAATTCCAAAAGCAACTTAGAGTTGTAGTAAAAGAAACTACACTAATCACACTTGTCTTGAATGAACTGAAGTTCTGAATTAAATCACAAGAAAGAAACTTCCCTATTGCAGATCTTAAAGATTAATCTAAGAATCCTGGATTAAATTAGAATAACACTTGCAATAGGAAAGAACAACTATTCTGCAACCAGAGAATAGGACGCTTACTCTCAAACAGAGACTTCGGTACTTTGTTTCTGATTAACACTTTTTCATGAAAACAGTAATGCAGAAAAAGTTAACTCTATCTAGCAGAGAACAAAGCCATCTAGTTCCTTCCTTTCTAAGCAGGAACCTTAAGCCCTATTTCTGTTTAGCACACTTGTGAAATTGATATTTGTAGAGAATATGATAGTCTGATCCCTTCCTTTCTGAGGAGGGACCCTTAACCCAATCCCTGGCTAGCACACTTGTAGAAGTAATGGAAATCTACAGAGAACAGGATGTTCTGGTTCCTTCCTTTCTGAGCAGGATCCCTTAACCAAATCCCTAGCTAGCACACTTGCAGAAGTAATGGAAATCTATAGAGAACATGATGTTTTGGTTCCTTCATTTCTGAGCAGGAGCCCTTAACCCAATCCCTGGCTAGCACACTTGCAGAAGTAATTGAAATCTACAGAGGTCAGGATGTTCTGATTCCTTCATGTCTGAGCATGAACTCTTAACCCAGTCTCTCGCTAGCACAATTGTAGAAGTAAATGAAATCTACAAAGGACAGGATGTTCTGATTCCTTCCTGTCTGAGAAAGAACCTTTTAACCCAGTCTCTGGCTAGAAAAATTGTAGAAGTAAATGAAATCTACAGAGGACAGGATGTTCTAATTCCTCCCTGTCTGAGCAGGAACCTTTTAACCCAGTCTCTGGCTAGCCTCATAAAATCATTACACAAGATTGCTGATAAAAAGAATTACAAATTTCATTCAATAAACTAAGACAGAGTCAGTAGTGTTTCAGCAAAGAGGAATTCATTAAAAATAGTGTTTCAGCAAACAAAAGTTAATCAAAGCGTAAACAGAAATTGTACTAACACACTTCTAAACTAATGGGTGAATCTTGTGAAGAAGGTGGGCCCTCCCTTCTCACAAGATTCCCCTGAAACGAGAAAGCTAGAGAAGGATACTCAAAGAAGTCTTTTATTCATCTATCAAAACATCATATTACAACTTGAAATGAAATACGTCCCTCTTCTCTAGAGCTTCTTCAATACCTAAAACTTCGATCCCTCGAATGATGATTTCCTCTTATTTAAAGAGGAAATCCATTTGATACAATAATTTACAATGCATATCTGAGTCCTATCCTTAGTCGGATCTACTTTCTAAACTAGCATAGGATGTCCTAGTCTCATGCAACAGAATGCTATTACAGGAGATGAATGAGGTATTGTTGTTACAGCTGGTGTAACAGCTTCTTCTCGTTGCTGCTGATGTTGTTTCAGCATCACAATTCGCGGGCTGTTTCAGCCACGTGAATTGCGCTCTGACTGTGTCGGCTTTCTTGTGTAGGAGCGATGGTTAGAGCTTTGACCACAGACTGTAACGGCTTCCTTTGTGTTTCAACATCGTCGGTCCTGGCGGTTTCTTCTATGTTTCAGCATCTGCAACTCTGGATTGTGTAACAGCTTCGTGTTTCGGCATCTGCGACCTCAGACTGTATAGCAACTATGTGTCTCAGCATCTGCGGCCTCAGACTGCATAGCAGCTCCATGTTTCGACATCAGTTCTGTGTTTCAGTAACAACAACCTTGAACAGTTCTGTGTTTCAGCAATAGGCCTCAAATGCTAATCTGCAATTTTGAACACTTATGCATTTCTAATCAATGGTCAAGTACGAGAGTGATGTTAAATATTATGCAAAATAGATTAAGCATATAGTAATGAGAAGGGACGTTGTATAGCTTTGGGATGATCAGATAAAGTGATAGTATGAGTCTAAATATGGGTGATCAAGAGTATAATAGTGGAAAAAAGTATAGGCAAAAAGGTACATTGTGTGGTCCTAACATCCCCCCCAACTCAAGGTGTTGCGTGTCCTCAGGAAACTCACTCTGAATCAGAGTCTGGATACCGACTCTGATCATGTAAGTTACTCAAGCTGTAACTGTGGGAGGTACTGTCTATAGGCATTATGAACCCTTGCACCTGCTGAAATCTTTGCCATGCTGTTGTTTCTGCCTTCTTAGGTAGCTTATAACTGACTTGATACCTTTCTATTGGCAACCAGAGAATGGGAAAATAAAACCGGTACCCTATCCAATTTTCATCACAATGTCTAACACACTGGATATAGTTGGGTATCCTGGAAATTGCTACTTCTAGGTTGGCAGAACCAAAAGGATTGTGTTGTTGTCTCTTCTCTGTGGATTGCTTCCAAAACAAGTTATTGGCCTAGAGGGCAGGAATCTCTATGGATCAGATGATGTGTTCACAGTTCTGGAGCACTTCTTATTGTAGCTGCTGAACATGTTCAGTCACCCCTGGTTGTTTTAAGAACTCATAATATTGTGAGATAAAGGTAGCTGCCCTCTGTGGTTCTGGTCTAATCCAGAGGAGGTGATTATATTCATTGTGCTTGGTAGCTAAAAAGTCATCTTGCCAAATGATTTGATTGAGGAGAAAGGAGGTGAATGATCGAATTTGAATGTCCCCAACAAGGGGATTTATGTTTAGCAACCTATTTTCTGGAATAGCCTCATTATGAAAGTATGTCTCACAGAGGAGGTGTTGATCCCTGGTAGAGGTAGCTACAAAAGTTTTGATAAAATCTGTTGATTGTATTACTGCATGGGGTTTACCTTCTATAATGGATTTGATCTGAAACCATGTGATTCTCTCCATCAGGAATAAGGAGTAGTTGCAAGATGGATCTCTTGTGGCCAGTAGCTTCTACACCAAATCAAAGACTAGGACCAATCTGCCTTTAAATTCTTTGTTCTATTTCTTGAGGGCACGAGCTTCCTCACGTATCTGCTCTAGAGCTTCCCAATTTGAGAAAGTGTGATTTATCCAGATTTGTTTGTGCACTTGTAGGTTTTTGGCTTGTGTTTCAGCATATTCTTTCTTCCATTTTTGTATTTCTACGTGTTCATCCCATAGCTGAGTCTGTGTTTCAGCGTTGGAAGTGATGGGATGAGGTAAGGTCTAACTAGATTGTTCCGTGCAAGTGGGGAGATTGATCTGGTTGGGAGGTGTAAATTCCTCCATGGGCACTGTCTGTACAGCCTTGTTGACAAAGGTAGGGGCTTCTTTTGTTGCAATGTTGGGCTCATTCTTAAGCTTGAGAGGGCCTGCTGGTTCTTGTGTTGTAGCAAGTTCTTCCTTTGTCTTAGGAGGGCCTGCTAGTTCTTGTGTTGCAACAGGTTATTCCTTGTCTACAAAGTGTAAAGGAGTAGGGTTTGCTCCTGGCACTGGGACTTGAATTACCTTATAGCCTGCCTGATAGTAAACATCACCACATTGGCAACACATATATTCTTTACACATGCTCTCTGTAGTCTCCTCTGACAAGGTTGTTGTTCGAGCTAAGGTGTACAAATTTAGTTCTTTTTCATATGCTTCCCTAGCCCTGGCTAATTCTTGTTGATATGCTTCCAATTGAGCCTTTAAAAACTCATTTTCTTTCAAGATAGATGCCATTGTTGCTTCTGGTTGTTGAGGAGGAGTTGTGGGTATGGCAGCCGATGCTTGTGTTTAAGCCTCTTGGTGTAAGGAGAGTAGTGTTGCAGCACCCTCGACCTCTGATTCCTGAATTTCAATGTCAATGTCAGTGGTTGGTTCTTGTGTTTCAGCCACTAAATGGGTAGCTGGTTTTTCAGCTACTTTGCTTGAGGAGGGTAGTGTTGCAGCATTCTGGGCCTCTGATTCCTGTAATTCAATTTCGAAGTCAGTGGCTGGTTCTTGTGTTTCAGCCACTTTATTTTTGACAAATGATGTCTGGGAATTTGGTTCCTGTAACTCCATGTCAATGTCAGCAGCTGGTTCTTATGTTTCAGCCATAGTTGTCTCTTGTGTTTCAGCTATGGCTGGTTCTTGTGTTTCAACCACTGAGTGGGTAGCTGGTTCTTGTGTTTCAACTACTTTATGTGAGACAGATGGTGTTACAGTATCCTGGGCATCTGGTTCTTGTGTTTCAGTGCCCGTAGTTGGAATAGGACAAGATCCCGGGATTGGAAAGGTTGGAGGTGGACGGGGTGTTAGTCGAATTGGTGGGGGGTCTAGGGTAGTGGTCATAAAGGGTGGCCTCATTGAGGCTCTTGTTCATTTTTTGCGCAAGAAGGGTGGAAAGGGGAGAATTTGTTTTCATTTTCGTGAGGGTCTTTCGTTAATGACGGGGTAGGTGACATGATCTGGTTCAGAGTCATCATTGAGAATATGAAGGGCGAGAGTGGATGACTCTGGTAGGGTATGCGGTGGGTTTGGTAAGGTAGGGGATTTGACTGGATTGATTGGTTCTGTGGGCAAGATATTGGGTACGTCGGGGGAGTCTGGGGGGGTTTGCAGTTGCTGATCCTGGGGGATTTCAGCAGCTGGTTGAGGGTTTATGGGTGGGTGGTTTTGTTGGTCAAAACCCTTGTGGATGATTAATTGAACAAGACGGTGGTGGGTAAGTGATAGGGTTGGATCTTTGGCCTTTCCACAGTAATGTTCCATATTCTTCAAACAGCCCAGCAAATAATAGGGAATATTGACCCATCTGTTATGCCTTAAATGAAAAAGTAGAAGAAAGTCGTTTTGGTAGACTACCTGATATCGACCTTCGCAGGTCAGGTAGTGCTTGATGAATCTGGCGACCTCCGACCACAGGGGTGGCAGTGAGTTGAGCTGAACCCCCCTGCCCTTCAATTCAATTCTTTCCCCAGGCAGGAAGAAGCTCTGTTGAACATCCCTGATGATATGCTTCCGACTGAGCACACGAGTGTCGTCCCTAGGGAGGCCTGAGACTGCTGCTATGTCTTCTTCTGTTACAGATATTCGGATGCCTGCGATGACAGAATGGTTCTCCTGAAGATTTCGGGCAAACTGTAGGACTTGTTGTTCATTATATCCTTGAAGCCTGTGGAAGTAATTAAGCCACCCTTCCTGCTCGAAGATTTGATACGTTGTTGGATAGTGTTCGAGCAGTGCTGTGGTGGCGGGTTCATTTCGTATGACAGCTCCTCCCATGGCTACTAGCTTAGTAAGATACAGCGTCGAGAGTTTGTGTATCAGCTCTGGCACAAAGTGAGTTTTCCAAGGGACTATATGTAGGAATAGTGGTTAAATGCGCAAAAAGGTGGTGAAATGGGGATGGCGGCGGTGAAATCGGGTGAAATGATGGTATCACGGATTTGATGTGTACTTTCCCTCCCATCAAGTACGACTAGTAATAATTGCACTTGAATGGTCATAATGGCTAAAAATATTTCTCATTAACTATAGTCTAACTGAATTACATAATATTTACGTACCTCACCTTACCGTTTGATTCATTCTGCCAACAAGATATCATGCCTGTCCGTGGTAGTCCTGTCGTGGCGGAGACCTTTGATTGTGTCGAGGGTTGCTGACTAGAAGGATGAATTATAACCTGAGGGCGTAGAAGCTTTCTAACAGACGATGGTGAAAGACTGGTGTTTCAACAACAAAGAAGAACAAAACAATTTTTGTAGATGAAGAATTGTTGATGAATGGTGTTACAGTATCGAAAGAAAGTCAAAAGTGTTGATTGGTGGTGTTTCAACATCGGAAGAAAGTCAAAAGTGTTGAACGGTGGTGTTTTAGCATCGGGACAAAGTCGAAAGTGTTGAACAGTGGTGTTTCAGCATCAGGAAAAGTCGAAAGTGCTGAACAGTGGTGTTTCAGCATTGGGAAAAGTCGAAAGTGTTGAACAGTGGTGTTTCAGCATCGGAGAGAATGATGAAGGGTTCTTGACAATGGTGTTTCAGCAACGGAAAAAGGTGAAACAATTGCTGGACGGAGTTGTTTCATCGATGAAGGATGGTGAGGAAATGGTCGAATGTAGTGTTTTGGGAGTGGGAAGAAAAAAAAAGTGTTGAACAGTGGTGTTTCAGCAGCAGGGAAAAATTCAACAGTGTTGAACAATGGTGTTTCAGCATCAGAAGGGAAAGGCGAAACAATTGTTGGATAGAGTTGTTTTGTCGATGAAGGATGGTGAGGGAATGGGAAAAAGTGGCAAAAAGGTTGTCGAGCCGTGATGGGGGAAAAAGGTGTGAGTTTGGTGTTTCAGTAATGAAAGTTAACAGTGTTGAACAACTGTGTTTCAGCATCGTGAAAGATCGTCTCTTTGAAGTGGGATCGTCCTCTTCTAGTGGTTGTGTTTTGATCGGGAATCTGAAAAAATCGACTGTAGCATGGTATTTATTGACATGGATTATTAGTAAACAAAATCTAATCTAATCTAATACTAAAGAAAATTGACTTAAAAGAATTAATTGCTATTAGGGGTAGAAACCCCCTCGATGAAGAGAAAATGGACGTCTGCCATGCATGTGGCCTTAAAATCTTCTTTAGAAATAGGTTGTTGGTACAGACGGAGCCGATGACCATTTACAAGTAACAGAGTTCTGGAGTCATCGATTGTGAGGAGCCTTACTGTTCCATTGGGGAAAACTGTGTCTACTTCGTAAGGTCCAAGCCATCTTGTACGCAGTTTTCCTTGAAATTCTTTGAACCGGGAATCATACAATAGGGCCCAATTACCTTTTTGGAACTACTTGTTTTTGATATTTTTGTCATGCCATTTTGATCTTTGCTGTTGAATTATGGTTGTTTTCTGAATGGAATCTAGTCTTTTCTCCTCGAGTTCATTAAGCTGCTGCAACCTGGATGTCTGTGCATCGGTTAGATTAAGGTTGACAGCTAAAGAAATCCTTAAGGTTTTTATCTCAAATTCCACAGGAAAAACAACACTCTTTCCATAGACTAATTCATAGGG
Organism: Picea engelmannii; assembly: GCA_009831015.1. NCBI lineage: Eukaryota > Viridiplantae > Streptophyta > Pinopsida > Pinales > Pinaceae > Picea > Picea engelmannii. Next base: position 306,063 of record ML778766.1, read on the forward strand.
AGAAAATCCTGTAGTATTTCTCCAGGTAGTTTTGTAGGCCCATAGTGCTTCAAGGAGCCTGTGGGACCAGTCCTTCCTACTTTCCTTCACTATTTTTGTGAGAATGGCTTCTATTACTTTGTTTGTGCTTTCCACCTGTCCATTGGCTTGGGGGTGGTATGCTGTAGTCATTCTCTGTTGAATATGATATTTCTGAAGGGTGGCTTTGAACCCATGAGA
>ML778766.1:311681-331117 GCA_009831015.1 Picea engelmannii
CAATGAAAGTCTTTCTTCCTCCTTTTCCTTTTCCCTTGCCACCTGTAGGGTTATTGTCTTTGGGGTCTTTCATGCATTCTTTTTATCTAAAGAAAAGAAATCACAAGTGCTTTTGAAATCTATAGCTATCTTCCCCGGCAACGACACCAAAATGTTGGTCACTATAGTTGCTCAATTAATTCAAACAACTAAGTGATACATAAATTATCAACCCAGGGAAGTATTTTTATTTCAAAGATAACCACGCACTATATATGCTCAATTCCAAAAGCAACTTAGAGTTGTAGTAAAAGAAACTACACTAATCACACTTGTCTTGAATGAACTGAAGTTCTGAATTAAATCACAAGAAAGAAACTTCCCTATTGCAGATCTTAAAGATTAATCTAAGAATCCTGGATTACATTAGAATAACACTTGCAATAGGAAAGAACAACTATTATGCAACCAGATAATAGGACCCTTACTCTCAAACAGAGACTTCAGTACTTTGTTTCTGATTAACACTTTTTCATGAAAACAGTAATGAAGAAAAAGTTAACTTTATCTAGCAGAGAACAAATCCATCTAGTTCCTTCCTTTCTAAGCAGGAACCTTAAGCCCTATTTTTGTTTAGCACACTTGTGAAATTGAGATTTGCAGAGAATAGGATAGTATGATCCCTTCCTTTCTGAGCAGGGACCCTTAACCCAATCCCTGGCTAACACACTTGAAGAAGTAATGGAAATCTACAGAGAACAGGATGTTCTGGTTCTTTCCTTTTTGAGCAGAAGCCCTTAACCCAATCCCTGTCTAGCACACTTGCAGAAGTAATGGAAATCTACAGAGAATAGGATGTTCTGGTTCCTTCCTTTCTGAGCAGGAGCCCTTAACACAATCCCTGGCTAGCACACTTGCAGAAGTAATTGAAATCTACAGAGGTCAGTATGTTCTGATTCCTTCCTGTCTGAGCAGGAACCCTTAACCCAGTCTTTGGCTAGCACAATTGTAGAAGTAAATGAAATCTACAGAGGACAGGATGTTCTGATTCCTTCCTGTCTGAGTAGGAACCTTTTAATCCAGTCTCTGGCTAGAACAATTGCAGAAGTAAATGAAATCTACAGAGGACAGGATGTTCTGATTCCTTCCTGTCTGAGCAGGAACCTTTTAACCCAGTCTCTGGCTAGCCTCATAAAATCATTACACAAGATTGCTGATAAAAAGAATTACGAATTTCATTCAATAAACTAAGGCAGAGTCAGTAGTGTTTCAACAAAGCGGAATTCATTAAAAATAGTGTTTCAGCAAACAAAAGTTAATCAAAGCGTAAACATAAATTGTACTAACACACTTCTAAACTAATGGGTGAATCTTGTGAAGAAGGTGGGCCCTCCCTTCTCACAAGATTCCCCTGAAACGAGAAAGCTAGAGAAGGATACTCAAAGCAGTCTTTTATTCATCTGTCAAAACATCATATTACAACCTGAAATGGAATACGTCCCTCTTCTCTGGAGCTTCTTCAATACCTAAAACTTCGATCCCTCGAATGATGATTTCCTCTTATTTAAAGAGGAAATCCCTTCAATACAATAATTTACAATGCATATCCGAGTCCTATCCTTAGTCGGATCTACTTTCTAAACCAACATAGGATGTCCTAGTCTCACGCAACAGAATGCTATTACAGGAGCTGGATGAGGTATTGTTGTTACAGCTGGTGTAACAGCTTCTTCTCGTTGCTGCTGATGTTGTTTCAGCATCGCAATTCACGGGTTGTTTCAGCCACGTGAATTGTGCTCTGACTGTGTCGGCTTTCTTGTGTAGGAGTGACGGTTAGAGCTTTGACCGCTGACTGTAACGACTTCCTTTGTGTTTCAGCATCATCGGTCCTGGTGATTTCTTCTATGTTTTATCATCTGCAACTCTGGATTGTGTATCATCTTCGTGTTTCGGCATCTGCGACCTCAGACTGTATAGCAGCTTTGTGTCTCAGCATCTGTGACCTCGGACTATATAGCAGCTCTGTGTTTTGGCATCAGTTCTTTGTTTCAGCAACAACGACCTTGAACAGTTTTGTGTTTCAGCAATAGGCCTCAAATGTTAATCTGCAGTTTTGAACACTTATGCATTTCTAATCAATGGTCAAGTACGAGAGTGATGTAAAATATTATGCAAAATAGATTAAGCATATAGTAATGAGAAGGGACATTGTATACCTTTGGGATGATCAGATAAAGTGATAGTATGAGTCTAAATATGGGTGATCAAGAGTTTAATAGTGGCAAAAAGTATAGGCAAAAAGGTACATTGTGTGGTCCTAACACCATGTTCCTCAAACAAGTGCCATATCACTCATGATATGTCTCTACCATGAACCAAGTGTCACAACCATGTATCTCAATCAATGAAGTGTCTCAACTATGTTATCTCATACATCATGTACCAAATTATATGATAAACAAGCAATACCAATGATGTATTTTAGACAAGTACTATCACCCTCAAACATATACTATCTATGAGTGCATCAACATTGCACTAAACATGTATCACCACATGTACCAAGCAAGTGCATCAACCATGCACAAAATATAGATAAATCTATGACTCATCAATGATGTGCATTAACGCATCAACTACCAATATGTAGCTCAACCACATTCCAAATGCGTGCACCAAGATATCCAACAGATATGCCTCTAACAATACATCACAAGATATATCAATGGAACTCAAATATGTACTGGCCATGAACCTCAACAAATCTTCCTTAACCAACATTCACTATAGAAACTACTAAGAATCCAAAAATAAATGTACTAGAAGTATGCCTAAATAGATCAATGACATCTCTATCTAGCATCATCATGATATATCTCATAACCAAAGTTCCATAACTTCACTGTCACAACCAACATTGTTCCTCAACAGAAAAATTCTCAATCCATACTCTAGAGTTAGTATAATGCATCAAGGACAGACTTTCAACACTCAACCATATGTCATCTCCATACATACATCGATTATGTATGCCAACATGTAATCATGAAACCTGCATCAAACAAAGTCATACCCTGCAACAAACCATGTCAGACCATGTAGCATAGAGTTATACTATTACACCAAGCTGCAACTTATTTGCATAGCCTACTTTCCAAGGCTATACCACATGTACACGACCTGTTGTATAGACAGATTGTGTATGTATGTGACCTATTCATAGGTCATCTCACGTATGTATGTGACTGTTATCAATGTAACCTGCATATTCTTTAGAAGAAGTCAAGCTTGAGCTTCCCTTAGGGATTTCGTTCTATTCTAATTGTTCAATCATCTTCACCCACTTCTGAAGGTGTCCCAGATTCTAAGAAATTGAGCTCTAAGCTTCAATATTTCCAATGTTTTCTTCCTTTCTGTCCTCATGTGTTCTTCTGGTCATACTATATGGAACACTCATCATGGATTGATTTCTTATGTTCCAACAATCCTGGGACTTGTGGCCAAATCCACTATAGTTGTAGCATCTCATGGTGTGACAATGAGTAGCAATGTGTCCCACTTGATTACATCTGTAGCAACTTAGGGTGTTATGAAACCTTCCATTATATTTCGTTGCATAATGTTTGTAATCCAAATCTTTGTGACCATATTCATTGCATGAATAACAGTGACCATAAAAAACATTTTCATACCTTTGTTGAGGTGTCCATCTTGAAGGTGTCTCCCTTCTGAATTTGATTTTAGGTGTAAATATGGCTTCTTGATGTCTTCCTTGCTTTGTTCTTTTGAAATTTTCCTTGCTTTGTGCATATGGTTGACTTGAAACATTATTTCCATATTTTGAGAATGAGGGACTTACCTCATGCTTCTTTGAGGTTAATGCTTCAAAATAGGTAGCTTCTTTGTTGTATCCAAGACCTAATTTATCATTTGGTGATATTTGACTATACAAGATTTCATTCAATATTGTTGAGATTTTCAAGAATTTGTTTGACTTCTCTATTTTCTTTCTAAGATCAATAACTTCAGCTTCCAACTTATGACATGAATCTTCCTTTTCATTTACTTGATTCTTTAGTAGTTCCTCTACCCTTTTGGCTTCCTCAATTTGGGTTTTGATATGGATATTAACTTCAAGACTTTTGTTAATCTCTTATTTTCTTCTATTTCATTCTTTAGTCTTTTGAGCTCTTCTTCTTTTTCTTTTAATTGAGTCATTTTACTTTCTTCTTGTTTCTTCAACATTTCCTTTAGTTTCAAAATATGTTTTTGATTCTTTTCAAGAAACCTTTTAGTGTTTTCAAAAATATAGTTATAGTCTATATAACTATGGTCAGAGTTGTATTCATATAGACCCTAGTCAACTTTCTTTTTAAGCTTTGAAATTTCTTCTTCTACTTCTTCCATGGGATAATTTTCATTTGATTCTACACAAACTATTTCTATGTATTCTTCTTCACTTGTAGAGAAACATTCAACTTCACCACATTTAGAATTATTGCAATCAAAGGATTTTGGAGATGTTTTACCTTCATTGTTCTGGATGGAGTTGTATTTAGTATCTTCCTTTTTTCCTCGGTATGTCTTCTCTAGATTTTGCCATAGATACTTGCCGGAAGTGCATTGTCCCATTCATTATTTGATAGAACTTGAGATTCCATTGAAGATGGTATTGAAATAAAATGCATCATTCTTATTTTCTTTTTTTTGAGCTGCAAAATTTGACTTACTCTTCAAGGGAACTGATCCACCAATGATTTCTTTCTAAACACCTTCTCCTTTTTCCTTCAAATACTCTTTCATTTCTATTATCCATGCTGAATAATTTTTCTCATCAAGGATTGGAACTTCATCATCCATTTGTGTGTCCATGTATCTCCTCCAACATTGTTCGACACACTGATCACATTGAGAGGGGGGGGTGAATTAGTGTAGATCTATTTTTTACTTCCTTAGAAAAAAACTCCTTATTTAGCAATCAAAATTTACTCAACACTTATTACTGTCAATTTATAACCAATTGTATGTAAACATATATCAACAACAAATATCATCAATAATCCATCACCATAAGAAACACAAAGAACACAAGATGTATGTACAATTTTCTTTTTAGTATGGACTACAATCCTTGGGGTTTATCAGCAACAACTGAATAGAGTAACAACTCCACAAGAGCACCAACTTTGCAATGAAGGACTCAACTTACACAACTCATCACCAACTGAGAAGAGGAGTCAATAATCAACATATACCAATATGTGAATAGGTATGTGACCTGTCAATAGTACAACACGCATATGAATGTGCCCTACCAATAGTGCATCCCGCATATGTACGCGGTCTGGCTCAAAACAACCTGTGTATGCCTCCTTAAGAACTAGGGTTTTCACTCTCCATGAAAAATTAGATCTTCCACAACTTCTGTCACATCCACTTCTACCTTTCATTGTCCAGTCTATACCATAACCAATCACAACACATATATGATGTCCAACAACTTACTCATTCTTCTCAACCATACAATATGAATGTTACGTAATCATGTATAAATAACTAGTATACTATAGCAATCATATTAGTACTGAAACATAAGAGTGCTACTCACTCTATCAATCAAAAAACATAAACCATATCACAACAACCATATGAAGAATTCCTTAAGCATTCACCATACCATAAGAAAGAGTATCCATAAAAATAATCATGTAACCATACTAGAACTTCTATGGCAGATATGAGCCCATATAATGCAGATCTGGAACTTGCATCAGACTTCATGAACCTGGCACCATCTCTCACTTAAGTCTTCAAGAATTTCTCCAACTGTACACACTCTGATCTCCTTCATCCCACGTGTGTACGCCTCTTGCCACACTACGACCCATGTATGTACGTGCTCTGGAAATTTTTCCATCAAGATCTCAGACTTATGAAAACTTCGATGTGTCCTTGAGTACTTGCAATGACTCTCTCACTCATAATAGATCTTCAATATTTTCTCAAGACATATATATTTACAAAATACCCTTGCCTCTTATTTATACTCTCCAAGTAGCTTCCTTTAGAAGCGTCCACTTAGCCACTTTGTCCATATATTCACTTTATCCACAAAACCACTTTGTCCACATAACCACCTTTATCCAACTTTGTCCACTTAGCCACTTTGTTCACATGGTCACATGGCCACTTGTCCACTTAACCCACTTTCCTTATTTTAGGGTTAACCCACTTATAACTACTTTCCATAATTAGAAAGTTCTCCATCAACTTTATTATTTAAGTAATCCTCTTTGACTTCATCACTTCATTTGATTATTTAAATAATTTCTTCTTTGTAAGATCTTTGACTACTTTTACCTTTTGGGGCTTCTAGCCAACACATGAGGGTCCTCCAACTTCACAAGGCCATAACTCTCTAACCGTGAGGAGTTATGTGACATTCCACATACCACCAGAAATGGAATGACAAGAACTAGACATGTAGTATAGTTTCACTAAAAAATTCATTGATCTTTATCTCATTATTCCATAATTAAGCATGGGTTTTGTAACCATACTTCTATGATGAGTCAACTGCAAAGCATTTTCTTGTGAGGGATTTCACCACAATGGGAAAAATTTGGAGTTCATCCATTTGTACTCCCTATCAACCATGAAAAGACAATAATGAGTCATATTTACATCAATCCAGCTAGAATAACCCATGAAAACACATCGCTATGACATTATCCCTTTGTCATTGATTCCATGCATAACCACATGATCAAACGATCAATACATTAATGCATCAATCCATCTATGCATCATATATCAATGACAACACATTGATCCATATTCATCTATGCATCATATATTAATGACAACACATTGATCTATCTTTGTCTATGCATGAAATCATATAACTGTGACTCAACTTGACATCAATCCATTGACAACAATGACAATACATGATCCATCAATCACTACATCAATATACTATGACAAGACATTGTTCCTTTGACATCAATCCATGAATCCTTTGATATCAATGACAACGTGATCCAACACATGCATGGTTTGATTTATTGTAATCCTTTGAATTATCTGAGGAATACAAGACTCTGTTGTTGTCATGTATGATTTTCTTAATGTATGCTTGTGTTTAATGGAATTGAAGGAATAATAAATTTGAAACCATTATAATCCACCATGTGTCTCTCATGTGTTATTTGGGTATGTGTGTGTATCTTATTTGCATAATGATTAAAAAATGATTTCAAGTAGGGAATGTATGAATATCAACCAAGATGGATATATGTGTGTTTAATCCTTAATCCTTGACACAAGACCATATGGTCTCTTTCATCCACATTGTATCTCGAGTGAGACTTTCTTCGGCCTTGGCCAAAGTTTGATGTGTTGATTTTGTGGGGTTTTTATTGCTCAACTCTAGAAAAACCCTGGGTATAAACCCCCCAACATGACAAAGGATGCGAGCAAGTGTGAAACGAGCCAAAAAATGGTTTCATTTTCTAGACTAGAAAGTCTTGTATTAAACGATGAAGGAAAGAAATGAGGTGGTATCCATCTCGGGTGGAAATTCAAGATTGCCTAACTACAAAGGAGCATGATTTTTCCCTGTGGGAAACTCAAGGTCTGAGATTCAGTGTGAAGAGATGGAAAGATGAGTATATCTAAATTGATATGCATGAGATTTTCTTTGTTGAATTTCCTTGTTGTATAAATGGATAAAAATGAAAATTGCTACCAATTTTTCTTTGTGGCCTCTCGATCTAGTGGTTTGGGATAAAAAAAAACTTTATAGGTTGAAATAATTGGACAATAAGTGGAGTCGAGCCATTGATTTATGGTTTTTTCAACTAAAATAGGGACACATCATTTAATTTTTTGTGGAATACATTGATTATTTCAACAAGTTTGAAATAAAGTGTTACAAAAATTGTTGTCTCACCCCATACAAATTTCTTGGATGGCCTTTCCATTTCCCTATGAAAACTTGAAGTCCCATTTTGTACCTTCCAGAGCCACAAAAATACATTTTTACACATATAACTTCCCTATCAGTTAGACAACAAGTGTATACATAGGTTACTCCACTACAACCCGCGTACATCAGGTTTGGTGCTCAAAATTAAAAATTATGTCAAGTTTCCATGCCATGTCACGAGATCCATGATCCTTGACCTTCCATATACTGGAAACGCTTTGAATCAACCCTTAAGTTCCATTTGAAGGCTATAAATTAATACATATCTAAGCCTTGAAGGAGATTCAACAATTCAACTTTGAGAGCAAAGACACTCTAGAGGAATTTCACTTCATATTGACTCTACATCCCTTTGTCCTTGAAAGTGTGAACTCCTTGGTCAACCCCCAATTTCTTCCTTATTTGTGATGGAGAACCTCATTGTCTCCTTTATATGATATTTCCTTCGGTGGATGATTGAAGTGGTGGAGGCCCAGCTAGAGGGACTTAGTTTATCGGTCCTGATATGTGTTGTTACATAAGTTTGTCACCTATATACTTATGTTGATCATTTTTAATAGAAATACTCTTTTCTCAATCAATTGATATCTTGAAAATATTTAAATTATTATTCCATGGGCATGTTTTCCATTTATGTTAATGGATTATGCTAATCTATATGGTAAAATTATATATTATCGCCATATGATTACATATATTGGTTGTTGAGGACATGTTGCAGGTATAAATATTCATCTAATGTTCATATGAGTTAGTCTCTTGGTCTTGTCTTGTTAGAATTTCATTATATAACATATTTAGGATTAGATTTCATTTATGCATGTCATTTCATCTGTTTTGGTTTACCCCATGCCATAGAGAGATTTTCCTCATAACATAATTGGTGACCCCACTAGGGATTGATCTTCCTTTTTGGATTTTGGAGTGTTTTTATCCTTGATTTTCTCTCTATTAGCCTGATTTTCCTTGTCGCATGTTGCTTGACATCCTATTTTTACTTTGCATCTGAGTTTCTTGTCTTAACCCTTTCCCTGACAATATTTTACTTGGTATACATAGTTTTTCCCTTGACAAACGTGTACATACAGGAGTTTTACTCCTTTAGGGTGAATACATACATGAGTTTTTCTCAAACAATCGCGTACATAAACTCGTTTGTCTTGTTGGATGCGTATTCTGTTTTCTGGGTGATTTTGATTGGTTTTTGAGTCTTCTTGGGTCTCTATTTTAAATGTGAAGTGATTACAGAGTGATAGGAAGCCTTCTTATTGTTGAATTTTTAGGTGGTATTATTTCTTATCATATTTTTCATTGGTTGTCCTTGCACATTGGTCTGAGTGTTTTCTTTTTGGTATCCTCTTTGGATTGTCTATTTTTTCTTATAGTAGGGTCTGCATGTGAAGATGATATTCATTCCTTGCATTTTTTTTTATATCAAAAATACAAAAACATTTTCTCATTTTGCATTATGGAATTGTCTCTTTTTATTACTTTGCATTGATTTTGACACATGTGGAGAGCTTGCATTTTATTGAAATTGTAAAGATTGCAATGGAAAATTTTCATTTAGAAGCATACCATCTCTTTAAATTTCAAGACTATCTCTTAGTAGTGTTTTTATATTTTCTTCTTTTATATGATGAGTCATAATACCATCAATTTCACAACCACACATCTTGAGTAAGAAGAAGTCATTAAAATTAATGTTGATTAATTAAAATTGATTATAAACGATTTTATTTTTCATGGTACACAAACAAGTATAGGACATAGGGCCTTGGAAGAATATTTTGTGAGTAAACTTCTCCAAGGATATTAAACTAAACATATGTGTCTAACCAAAGAGTGGTGAAACCCATTTTGTAATTAGTGGTGTTAGGAGGCTCCGCTCACATCAGAGTTAAGCATGAGGTCATGCGAAGTTGGTTGCAAAGATAGCCCTCTAATACATTCTTAGTGTCAAAGATATTTTTGGGGTTATATTCATACTTGGGGATCTTTCTAGTATCTTTACCTCCATGAGAGGATATGCTTTCAATATTTCGGGGTTTGTTACCCTGCCCATATGGTGGATCAAACTTACGACTATTCTCCTTCTCATTGGTTATATTGTGGTGACTCTAGTTGCTTGACATAGGTAGCCACATAGGTTACTTGCAGGCATTATTCTGTAGGTACCCTAAGTTAGATAAGGGTTAGACAACACACAACCTTTATGGAGGAGTACCTCTCCGAGGGGATTTGACTGATTACATTTTTAATCCCATGATGGGCCTTATAACTGATTCTGATACCTCCAATATTTTGAAGGGAGTCTTAGGCCCCTCTTGGGTGAGATATACCTACTCTATTAAGGGAGACCCCTTTTCAGCCACTATATCATGTTTGTGTGTATTGGCCTTTTTGATTTATTTTTGTGTTCTCTCTGATAATTAGTTGACCATAGGATTTTTTTTTATATCTCAAGGCGTCAGTCATCGTGAAGAAAGACCATCCTCCTCGCAGGTCTCGTCATTTGTTGAAGTTACCACCACATATTGAGTATTTACTGAAATTTCCTTCTAAAAGGCATAAAGTTAATAAACGTGGTAGATATATCTCCACCTCCTAGAATTGTGATCATCCAGTTATGAGTATTGAGTAAAACTAAAATGTCACATGGAGTTCCTTGACTCCTATATCCTTTATTATTATTGGGATCCCTTTTACTCCTTCAACCTCAATGGTTAGGGTGTCGGAGATCCCCACCTCTACTACTACCCAACCTGTGGGTTCTACTCTACCCTAGGAACAAACCCTTTCAAATATATTTTTGGTACACCATTTTACAGTTCTTAGTCAACACATTTGGTCTCTAATCTATTTTATTTTGGTATTCCCAACATCACATCGTAATTCTCATCCTCCATTCTAGTGGCTAATGTGGATCTTAGTTTTGTACCTGGGGGCATGGATCTTCTGTATGCTCCTCTGTCGCTTGGTGGAGCACATATTCCCCAAACAAATCCTACAGTTGTAGGCTGGCCTCCTTTTTCTTCTAAGCCCAATCCTAGTCTCAATGCTCCTGAATGGAGTGCTCAACCGGGAAAACAAGTCACTTCCTATATTTCATCCTTTATCCCCTCTTCCTCCATGTCAATTCAAAAAAAATCATTTATTATGGTGAATCCCCTTCTATCCTCCACAGTTCCATTTGGAGGGACTCAATTTCACACTATGGGAAACCCCCAGCTTGGAGCCCCTTCAACTAGGGGAAACATATATAACCCTCATTATACTACTTACGTAGTAATGGTGCCCATAAATTTTTTTATGAATCAGTTTGGAGGAGGATATTATCCTATCATAAAGGGTCATGGCATATACCAAAACCTTGGATGGTCTGCAATCCCTCCATCCCAATCTTTCCCAGGAGCATGGGCTTAGACACTACAACCCCGACTCCCTTTTATGGGCAAGATTAATTTACCATATTTTTCAAAATTAATGAATTACCCTATGTGTCACTATCTTTAATGAATGACCCCCATCCCCACCAATATTCCTTCAAAAATTCCAAAATTCGAAGGCAATAATGGCGAGGATCTGGGTGATCATGTCACTACTTTTCATATTTGGTCCTCATATAACTCCCTTAATGACAAATATATTTGTTTTAGGATATTTCAAAGCACCCTCATGGGTTTCACTGTGAAGTGGTACATTCATCTACTAAGGGGAATGTACGAAAGCTTTAATCAAGTGGTTTTGGTCTTTCTCAACCACTTCTAGTTGTCAGTTCATTATAATTCCAACATAGAACTTTTGTCGGCCTTCCACCAAGATAAAACCATGCATATATCAGACCATATCCAAGAGTGGCATAGATACAAGAGGTTTATCAAATCCTACATTCATCCATAGTTTATGTTGGAGTGGTTCCTTAATTCCTTATTGCCTTATATTTGGAAGGATGTCTCTACATCTGAAGTAACATTTGAGGAAGAAGCTTTTTTCAAATCCCAACAATTGGACCTCATATATGCTTAGTCTGGGATGCTGTATGAAATTATTCCTAATGCACCATGGTTGAAATATGACTCTATACAAAGCCTGGGCCTCATACCGATGGAATTATAGGCTCTACAAATTCTAAGTCTATAGATTTGGTGATGAACTAGTTGAAATATTTGTCTCTAAGCCAGCCTGTAGCAGGACAAGCTTCGGCTTCATCCTCCACTCCCACTCAGTCAGTGGATGTGCATTCTTTATAGTCTTTGGATAACCCAAATCGTAATCAACAACCAGGATGGAATAGAAGGAAAGGACAAGGTAATAATTGTAAGGGTGGAAAAAATAATAATGCTGCAAACCCCCTCCCCTCCTATGGGGGCTCGCGCGACCTCTTGGTCTAGGATCGATTTACAGAGGATCTGAAGTGGCTCTTATGTTCCCATTGAACCCTTATAATTATTTCCATAGGCCTTTTCTCCCTTGATTACGCAAAAAATCGGGTCCGCGGGGGTCCTTTCAATCCATCGGAGTTTCCACGTGACCTCGAGCCAAAACATGGGGATTAAAATTTTGAAAGAATCAACTTTGGTGCTCTAGAGCTTTGGGCTTCGTGAGTGTTTCCCTCAACACCTTCCAAAATTTATGAATGTTGAACTAGTAATTTCTCAGACTAGCACTTCATAACTTCGAGATTCAAGAGTTTTTACAACACAATACTCCAAACCCTTCGAACGTCGAATTGGAGAACTCCCAAAGGGCTCACGAATAAATGGTCCACACTTCCCCAAAAACCAATGGTTGTTATCTACTTTGGAAATCCATGCTTTGATACTTTTAGATCCTAATCACCACTAGACTCCTGAATCGTCGAACGCTAAAGTGGTGAAGGGTGGAGGTCCATGATCCACGTGTCCCTAATAATGAATGGATTGGATTAACTCTAGCCTTTAGGACTTCGGGCATTTTCTGTCAAAGTAAATTTGGATCACAATCCTTCGAATATTCATACTTTTAGATGTTTGTTAATCTGTGTACACGTTTCCCAGACAATCAACGGTCCATATTTTAGTCGGACTTCAGGACTTTAGGGATTTTCATGCCAAAGTAAGTTTGGCTCACAATCCTCCAAATAGATAGACTTTTGGATGCTCATTAATATGTGGAGACATGTCCCCAACAATCAACTATCCATATTTTATATGGACTTTGAGACTTCAGGGATTTTCCCTCTTTTGCTATAAACACTTAAAACTACCAGAGCAGAGAAGTCTGAAGGACTTAAGGGTTTAATGCTCATGGCTCTTTCCTTGATCCAACTGTTGTAAGGTACTTTTTCTTCTCCTGATTATATCTCTTCCGTCCACCTCAAAATAAAGAGATTTTTATCTTCCTTAAGCTTCTTCACTTGAAGAACTTGGATTCTGGTGCACACCTTGTGCTTCCCTCCTGAGATTTTCTCTCAAAACACTTGGATATTTGCACACACTTTCGCTTCCCTCTTTGGCTTGGGACTTAAAGAAGTTTCGTCTATGCACTCCTTTTGTTATTTCTCCTCTGAGCTTCTTCAACACTTAAATACATGTTGGATCTATGCACTCTTTGCACGAGTCTCCTCCCTAAGATTTTATACTAATATGGGTATAGGTGTACTCCTTGTGCTCACTCTACGTAAACTTACGCAATCTCTCCTAAGATTCTAAACCTATAATGGTTCGACCTCTGCACTACTTGCGTGGACACTGTTCACGCCTTGCACCAATATTTCATAAGAGAAACAATTAAAACTTAAATAAACATTAAGGATTCAGTCAACCATCCATTTATATGCATACACACACATAAAACATAGATACAATTAACACAACATTGACCCAGTTACTCAAACACAAGCATGCTAAAAAATATGAAGGCAATTCTCTCTTGTTTTATATTACTTCAACAAATATTTACAAGAAGTGTAACAACTCTCTACAACTCTCAACTTCTTCTTTCAACAACTATTAACAACTTCATTTGGGCATAGATTATATTGAATTATACATTAGGGGGATTCTCAAGCCTTCCTTCTAGACTATATTAGTGCTTTCATATCATCATTAAAGCATCATACCACTAAGGCTTATTAAAATAAATTAAATGTTTCAATCTAGATATGAGTCGACGCTCAAACTGCGTACAATTATATATGTATTAAAGGAAAATGCATTCCCCTGGAGTAGGTAAAATGGCTCAAGCTTCAATATATTATGGGATATTTAATTACAATACTTTTAAAAAATTAAAGTGGCGTGCTCTCCTTGGAATCCAAACCAGTTTAGTGTGTTGCATTGGATGCAGAGTCATCTTCCACCTTCCACATTAATTGAATACGGTGATGCTACTGCATCGTACTCCTCTGGACAAACAAAATCATGGGATCCTATCCATGAGATCCTCCACTGTATTTCCATGCTTCTGGATATCAGTTTCAGTTATCCAACTGGCATCTACTGCTGGATGATTCTCCCACTTAACCAGATATTCATAGTAAACTTTCCTCTTGGTTTTCTTAGGAATTATATGATCCAAAATCTTCTCTATATGTAGATTCTCTACTATGGGAATCTTTCACTTCCACTAAATCTCCTTTTGATCATTTTTCCCTTCTATGTCATCCATCTTGTAAGGGTATAAGTCTACTACATTGATTATTGGTGAAATTCCAATGTCCTCTAGCAATTCAATCTCATAATCAATGGTAGAAAATGTTCTAAGGATTTTACAAGGGCCTATGTTTCTAATATTCATCTTCCAAATTTCCCTCTTAGAAATATCTCTTTCCTCAGGTGTGCCAAGACTTGGTCTCCGATCTCAAAATTCACTTCTTTTTTTCTCTGGTCTACTATGTCTTTATATCTCTGGCTCTTATCATGTAGTTTTATTTTGATTTGATCATATAACCTCTGCATCTCTATATAAAAATCGTTTGCTCCTGCACTTCAAAATTTGGTCTGTGAAAAATATCTCAATTCTAAAATTCCTCTTGGATTCATTCCTTATATTGTCTGTAATGGGCTCTTACCAGTACTTATGTTTGGTGAGTCAGTATACACAAACTATGCTAGAGGAAAAACTTGATCCCACTGACTTTTATGTTCAATTACCAATCTCCTTAGTAGATTCCCCAAGCTTATATTCACTACCTCAGTATTTCCATATCTCTAAAGGTGATATGTTGAACTAAAAAATAAAATTGTTCCCAGCCTTTTCCATAAATTCCTCCAAAAGCATCCCACAAATTTGGTATCTTTGTCTGAGACTATACTTCTAGGTAACCCATGCAATATCACAATGTATTTGAAAAACATATTCACTATGAGGGTAACATCAATGGTTTTTTGACATAGTATGAAATGTTCCATCTTTGAAAATATTTCAACCACCACAAAGATCGAATCATTTCCCTTCTAGGCTCTTGGAAATCCCAGAACAAAATCCATACTTACAACATCCCATGGCCTGTCTGGAATAGGAAATGGTTGATAAAATCTTGTGTTATGCTTCTTTCTATTAGCATACTAGAAAATTTTTCATATTTCCACAAACTTATTCACATTATACCTCATGCCTAGCCAATAGTATGAAGAATGCAACTACACATATGTCTTATCATGGTCGAAGTGTCCAGCGAATCCTCCACTATGTTTCTCCTTCAAAAAATTGTCCCTTATTGAGCATCTTGGAATACACAATCAACTTCCTTTAAATTACAGTCCTTCTTTGATCATATACTCCATCCATTGATTTCTATCCCTCAACAAAGGATTTTCACATGCTTCTTAAGCTTCCTTTAAGTCTAGGTCTTCCCGGTACATCTCCTTGAGGTGTTCAAATCCCAAAGTCTCCACTTGGAATTCCTGTAAGAGTAAACATATCCTGATCAAAGCATCTGCAACTTTGTTATCACCTCCATTAATATTCTTAATGAAAAAACTAAAATTCTACATGAATTCTACCCATTTGGCATGTCTTTGGTTCAATATATGTTCTTTGGTTATGTATTGTTGGACATATTGTCATTGATGTCAACAGTCAATGTGATGCTTTTTTGTTACGAGGAATTATCATTTACCATCGATGAGATTGTCATTGATTTCAACAGTATATCAGTTATAATAAGAAGCGGACAATATGAAGATCAAAGATCAAAAGGAAAAATGCAGTACAAAAGTGAATGAAAATCAAAGCTAAGAAGGAAGAGCACATTGCACAGTATATCAATTAGAAGAAGAAGCGAATATTATGAAGCAATTTTTTATTATTGTTGATCATGATAGGATCAACAATGTTCCTATGGTAAAAATTCAGGAGGGTTAGCAAATGTAGAGATCAAAGCTTGGAAAGAAAAGTGTAAGATCAGAGTGAGAAGCCTCAATAGCCGTCCAATCAAAGTGAGAAACCTCAGAAGCCGTTCGATCAATAAATTGACCATGTTGACCATATCATATTACATACGTCGGTCATATGAGTGACCATGGGCTTAAGGACCATTGGAGGATCATGACTGTCGGATCTGCAAGCCAGGTCAATGGTAGGTGTTAGTGACATTTCTTGTCTTGAGCCTAAGAGTGTTTAGATCTACAAGTGGCGCAAAAAATGCTCGAACGCGGCACACAGAAGAAGTCATTTTCGGACTTAAAATCAAGCAAGCGGGCATTGCATTCTTCAGCGGAAGGGATCCAGCGACAGAGAAGAATAGTGGTTGATGGGAAATCGAAGATTAACCGAGTCGCGCCAAGTATAGTGAAAAAATGTTTTCAAGGGGTGTCAATTGCAATCAGTATAAGCGCAACAGTGTTTTTCGAACTCAGGGTTCGTGAGTTCGAAGGGCAGACCATATCTTTTGGTTGCGCGAGATTGCGAGTTACGAAAAGTGCCCAGAGGGGGTCAACCTGCGCTAACCATCACGTCTCAGGACTTCGCGAGGGGAGGATGCCAAAGTTTGATACTCCAACTCGCGAAGCCACGAGTTGCGAGAGGCATTAGTACTTGGGCCCTAGCCGACGGTTACACGTGAAGAGGACTGATCAGGAAGGCGCCTGGTTCGTATAGCTATCTCGGGGAGCTGAAGGTCTTCGACCTGCGAACTCACGAATCGCAAAGTAAAAAGATATTTTAATGATGGGCCCACAGTATCGTCGAGAAGGTTTCGGGCTGTATGATCAAAATAAGAATACCTGATGCGCGATTAGGTTCTATCGCCCCTTCATGCATCGTGATTTTGAAACGCAAGGGACAACCCCATCATTCCCCGATGCGCGAAGTGACGAGAGAGTCCAGGACCTGGGGCCCACAGCATTGTCAGGAGAATTTAGAGCCGTTGGATCCAGAGGGGCGCATGGCACCAGATTAAGCCTTCTCGGCATTTCTCTCATCGCGATTACAAGAAGAAAGGATTAACTCTTTCCATTCGTGAATGCCAAAAGTGCTTTGGGAATAATCACGGGGTCACAGCCCATAGTCACTTGGGAAAGAAAGGAGCTGTGCTAAAAGGGTCTAGAGGCGCCGAGTCTAGTCATCAAAAGGATCGTCTCGATCTCCATATACCATCCGATACAATCCCGCTCCCGACCTTCACTTGGAGTAAATAAAGGCGAGAAGGGGTAGGTGAAACCTCTCCTCATATATTAAGTGTAAGGTATGGAAGGTCTAGAAAGCGGTCTTCTCAAGAGGGTCCTATGTACCCAGTTATTCAAAGAATCCATGTTGAGTCCTCAACTAGCCAGAGGAGGTCTGCACACGCTAAATCAACATTTACTGGCTCAACTACTCCCCCTGCAGGAGCCATGCGTAGTTAAGGAGGCGTCTGACAGAGAAAGTCCATCTAATTTTGGCTAAAGGGACACGAAGCTTCAGATGATCGCACACGCCTCTGTGAGGAAATTTTCTCTGAGTATATAAACTCAGTCTTTGTAATTTGTAAGGTATCGATGGTTGAGCAGAGCTCCCATTTGTAAAGTTTTAACGAAGCACTGATAGCCTGGTTATGTATGGACTTTTGAGACTTCTTGTTATACATTATTTTCGTCATCCCTATGATCGTTAATGATGTAAACCTATCTGTTGCCTTCAGAGGGGTCATAGTGGCCTAAGTTCTTAAAGAGAGAAGGGAGAGGAACTTTTCCTGAGAAAAGAATTTGCATTTTCCTATGTAAAAACCTTATAAAAAGGAATATTCGCAGGTTTCTATATAGACAGGGTGCGAGAATGACCAATTCTCGCAGGTTGCACTATAGCTAGGGTGCGAACAGTTCGTAGGTTGCTCTATAGCTAGGGTGCGAACATTCCAGCACGTGGGAAAAATGAGCGTTTTCGCGAATCTTCTAGAAGGAGAAGCTTCTATGGTGAGGTGGCATCTGAATGGTTTGGATCTTACTCGTTTTCATGATTTAGTGGGATCATCCTAACCTCCTCACCTTATCTTCTTCATCTTATAAAAGGAGAGGAGTTCTCATGGAGAAAGTTAGCTTGAGCTTTTGTGAGCTTTTGGTTAGCTTGGAATTATTAGCTTGGTTGGAGTGGCTTTGAGATTTGCTTTGTCAAAATAGATTGTGAGTAGCTATCAGATCTATGATTTCAGAATCCTTAGAGAAAGAAGTGTGTGGGGAACGAAGGATAGTTGAAAGGGACCTTACGACATCAAGGCAACGGTTGTAATCTCTCTTTCACATTTAATATGATACAGTAATATGTTTCTTTCCCATAAAGTTAGATTTACTTTATTACATAACTCCTTGATCATATGTATAGATTAGCTATTGAATATATTATTTGCTTTCACTTTGGTTGGTTTGTGCTGTTTTGATCTTGACTACGCAAGAGCACCAGAGCAAAGCAGGAGCAACAAAGATTAAGGAAGCGATTACAAGGTATGTCTCTTATTGTCACTTCCAATTTAATTCAATAGTTAGATCTAGGGAAAGCGATATATTCTGTCCTGTTTTGTTCTAGATCCAGGTGGATCTCGGGAGATCGGTTTGTGTCCGCACTTACGGATTTATCCCATAACAAAATTGGCGACTCCACTGGGGAGCAGATTGTTTCCTAGTTAGTCTAGTTTCCCTTGCTTTGATTGCTTGTTTTCTGGTCTCTGAGTCTGTGGGAGATCCATCAAGACTCTCTGGATCTAAGAATTCTCTCAAAAGTTTTGTCCTTTTTCCAAATTTTTTGTTTATAGACATTCTCGCACTGTACCCTTTAGTGGCCTGCGAGAATCATTGATGTTCGCACCCTACTATTCAGTTAGGTGCGAACTTCTCGCACCCTACCAATGTCTAGCCTGCGAGAATACTTAATTCTCGCACTGCACTCTATTGCTAGGCTGCGAACTTGTTTGTGAAAATTTTTGGATTGGGTCTTGTCATTTTTTGATGCCCAGTTTTGCTTTGAATAGCTGGATTGAACTTTTGGAGCCTATATTGATCTGTTTACAGTC
>ML778766.1:336506-360239 GCA_009831015.1 Picea engelmannii
CTGGTGGCTATGTTCAAATTTGAGTCTTTAACACATAGATCCACAGTGTATTTTTGGTGGCTATGTTCAGATTTGAGTCATATTGGCATGGATCCACAGTGTATGTTTGGTGGCCATGACCTGTCTTACTTGACATGGATTTTGCATGTTGGCATCTATGCTTTGAGTCATTTTTATTCTGAGTATGGGAGTGCCTACCTCAGTGATGATACATTATTGTACTGTATGTCCTTGTTTGTTGGCAGGTTTTCGACCGACTGTTCCTTGTTCCCTACACACACTCAACAAAGTATTTCAGCTATCACTTTGTTCTAAATTCATACTTTGGGGGGCTCTCTGTTATGCATTATTTTCGTCATCCCTATGATCGTTAATGATGTAAACCTATCTGTTTCCTTCAGAGGGGTCACAGTGGCCTAAGTTCTTAAAGAGAGAAGGGAGAGGAACTTTTCCTGAGAAAAGAAGTTGCATTTTCCTATGTAAAAACCTTATAAAAAGGAATGTTCGTAGGTTTCTATATAGACAGGGTGCGAGAATTACCAATTCTCGCAGGTTGCACTATAGCCAGGGTGCGAACAGTTCACAGGTTGCTCTATAGCTAGGGTGCGAACATTCCAGCACGTGGGAAAAATGAGCATTTTCACGAATCTTCTAGAAGGAGAAGCTTCTATGGTGAGGTGGCATCCGAATGGTTTGGATCTTACTCGTTTTCATGATTTAGTGGGATCATCCTAACCTCCTCACCTTATCTTCTTCAGCTTATAAAAGGAGAGGAGTTCTCATGGAGAAAGTTAGCTTGAGCTTTTGTGAGCTTTTGGTTAGCTTGGAATTATTAGCTTGGTTGGAGTGGCTTTGAGATTTGCTTTGTCAAGATAGATTGTGAGTAGCTATCAGATCTATGATTTCAGAATCCTTAGAGCAAGAAGTGTGTGGGGAACGAAGGACAGTTGGAAGGGACCTTACGACATCAAGGCAACGGTTGTAATCTCTCTTTCACATTTAATATGATACAGTAATATGTTTCTTTCCCATAAAGTTAGATTTACTTTATTACATAACTCCTTGATCATATGTATAGATTAGCTATTGAATATATTATTTGCTTTCACTTTGGTTGGTTTGTGCTGTTTTGATCTTGACTGTGCAAGAGCACCAGAGAGAAGCAGGAGCAACAAAGATTAAGGAAGGGATTAAAAGGTATGTTTCTTATTCTCACTTCCAATTTAATTCAATAGTTAGATCTAGGGAAAGCGATATATTCTGTCCTGTTTTGTTCTAGATTTAGGTGGATCTAGGGAGATCGGTTTGTGTCTGCACTTACGGATTAATCCATAAACACTTCTCGCCCTATGAATACCAGTTCCTTTCATGTCTTTGTTTACATTGTGTTAGAACAACTCAGAATTGGAGGATCCAGTCGAGCTTTAACTATTATAGGATGATGTTGTAATGGATCACTGTAATAGTTGCGCTGTCTCTAATCAGTTCTTGTGATTTTCCCAACGCTGAGTGACTTGGAATTGGAGGATCTAGTCAAGTCTCGTTTCAGTTTCTTGAGACCCTGAACCAAGCGGATCTTGCATTCAGAGTCTTTCTTCTGCAAACTGCCGAAAGCATGTTGCCCAAAGTTGTTTGTTCACCTTTCATACTAAGTCTTCCACCTTTTCATCTTTTAATCAACCCACTGGCTGAAGTTAGGTCGAGACCTCCTTTGTTACTTATGTAACAGACCCAGTCCCTGAGTTAGAGTAATATATCCTCGAGTCTTTATCTCCATTTGATCACCCCTTTACAAACAAATCATGACATTAAATGGATGGGTGTTGAGCTCTGCTCCTGCAAGCAATCTAGGAGTGACTTCTGACGCTAACAGTAGGGATGAATTGTGGGGAGAAAAATAAGAATTAAATGACTCGCTAGTTACAATCCCGCAATGAATCTAGATTGTCATATCTCATAGACTCAAAGATTGATGACTTTGTTTGATCCAACAAATGATCAGTTTTATCCAGATTAAGTCATGACCATCAGATGTGCAATCGCCAGATCAAAGGCAAGGATAAATTGCGAAGATCGGAAGGAGAATTAAATGACTTGCTAGTTCTAATCCTGCAATTGGCCTAGATCGTCAGATCTCATAGACTCATATATCAACGACTGTGCTTCATCCAACAAGTGATCAGTTTAAGTAAGATTAATTCATGACCTTCAGATGCGCAATTGCCAGATCAACAATAGGGATATACTGCAGAGATCGAAAGGAGAATTAAACATCGTGTTATTTCCAATCTCGCAATTAGTCAGGACTGTCAAATCTTATAGCTTTAAATATCGATCACTGTGGTTGACTCACCAATAATGCACAACTTCAAATTGTGGAGTTTGCATGTCAAGTTAAATCACTCACAAGTTGTGGTTCCGCAATCATCGTCAACCGTTGATCTTCTTCGAGTGTTGTCATAACCATTGGATCACTTTAAAGTGGAAGGATAGGATAAGTGGGGCTAAAGGGTTGAGAATTTGATTATCCAAATACCCCTCAGTTTTCGGATCAAACCCAAATTCTCATCAATCGTCGGATCATTCTCAAGTGGAAGGATAGGATAAGCGAGGTAAGATCTTAGATCTCATTTATGCAAATTTTTGTCATTTGTTGGATCACTCTAACTGGAAGGACAGGATAAGATAGAATATTTTCACCGTAGATAGATCGATCCATTGATCTAAGAACATGATTGATGAACAACATTAATTTTAGGTCTAAATTTGCGAGGAGGTTACACTCTAGAGAAATCTCACTTCAAGAATTCAGTTTGAGATTCCAAATACCCAAAGCCCAGAAATCTGAAATGAATATGGACCATCAGATTTGGAGAGAATGAGATGATCATTAGATCAGGCACATCACATCAGAAGACTAGGTCAGAATGGACATGTGGCAGACCACGTTAGCATACCACTTCTACAAGGACATGTGGTAGACCATGTCAGCAAACCGCATCAGCATGGACATGTGGCAGACCATGTCAATAGACCATGTCTACTAGGACATGTGGCAGACCATGTCAGAAGATGCACCATCAAGTACACATGGCATAATCAGATGATGACAAGTGTCAAGAGGAAATTGGATCGTGCCATGTCAACAAGTGAAGTAGGTAAGTTATGTCACCCTGAGATATTTTCTTCGGGAGTTTCACCACCAAGAAATGTCAAAAGTCCCAAAGTCCAAAAGGATGAAGGTCCAAATTCACTCTCAAACATCGATCTAAGATACATCGAGAGTTAGGAGAACCATTAGATCAAGGAGAATAACATGTGCCACATAAAGAGATCTCAACCGTTGATCCAAAAGGGACACATGTCAATGGATTGACAACTCTGAAAGATTGAGGTACGGAGGAAAGAAGGGGTTGAGATTTGAAATCTTCGAATTCCAAAGACCCGAAGGAGATCTCGAACATTGATCTGATGTTGAGTGTACTCTCAACCATTGATCAAATACAGTGGAAGGATAGCATAAGTATAATATCTTAAGTCTCTAAGTGGACATGAATCGTCTGATCACAAGATCACTTTGGGTGCATTCTTAACCATTGATCATAATACAGGTCTAAGGATCGAATCTGACCATTGATATGGTTCTGCAAAGTAAATGTGAATCATCCAATCTATTAGGTGAAATACTCTATGGGATATTTGACATGTTGCAAGTCTCGAAGACCAGAAGGGAGAAGTCCTGAAGTCCTGACAATCATCCATATCATCGAGAGATTGAATCATGACCATTGAATTGATAAGCGTTCAAGCACCTAATGCTTGAATAACGCCATTGGTCATATGGTAAAGAGATTTAAAAGGGAGACTGTAATGTGTCACTTAAATTGATAAGCATATGGTTCTACGCCAATGATCATATGAAAATGGTTTGAAGGAAGCATCGATTTAGGTTATCACATAGATGAAGGAAATCGATACATGCCTGTGATCGATTTATGAAAGTGAAGGGGATGCTAGGTGTAAAGTTGAAGACCCAAAACGATGATCTCTGGTGGTCCCAAAGTTGTTAATGAACAAGTTGGTTATAACTTGTTGCACAGGTCAGCTCAACAACTTAAATATTTTTTTAGCATAAGAAAGTATAAATACAACCATGATTGGTTCACTATATGGTGTTCTTGTGTGAAGAGTGCAGGCTTGTGAAAAGAGAGGCTCATTGAGGAAGAGCGGCTTGTGGAGAAAAATGAAGGAGATGAAGACCTGAGGTTCATGCAAATATCATATAGAATAAGAAGTGAAGAGGGTGTGAATATCAGAGGAAAGATGAAGTGAAGAAGGTGTGAATATCAAAGGAAATATGAAGTGAGGAAGGTGCAAATTACAGAGAGAAGATGAAGTGTAGTAATGAGTGTTGATGAGATACCTCTGATATGAAACATAATTGATTCAATAATGGATCATTGCTACTAGAGTTGGTTGAACTACTATATGAACTCTAGTTGGATAGACTGCTTTATATCAACAAGTTAGGTCTTGTGGCAAGCTAGAACTTTCTTGAGAGTTGGTGCTTTTCGAGGAGTTGGTGCTCCTTACTTGAGTTGGTGTTGGGAAAATTTATATTACTATATTCACACATATATACATATCAATGTTAAGCCCTAATATTGGCTCATTACCCCTTAATTAGGTTATATTACATTGGTAATATTATTTTATTTATGTCGTATTTATTCCATTAGTTGTAATTATACCTCCTAGTCTCCTATATATACCAAGGAGACATTTTCATTTGGAATCATCTTGTCCTTGAACATTTATGTGGGGTAAAAGGAGGTTGCCCCCTCGAAGAGGCCTATTATCTAAAATTCTCTCTTTTTCAAGGCATTGAGTATTTATTCTGAGGTTTTTCTATGCTATATTGATATTTGGTTCTTAACATATGGTATCAAAGCTTAAGGTCTTGGGGTTTCGCTGCTACATCTAAGACACTATGGAAGTTTCGCTATAAATTTGTTTTTACAACAATTCAGAAGGAATACCTTGGAGGATATTTAGTAAACGAATCAAGGTACATTGGATTAAAATTTCAATTCGTGAGGCCTCATAATTTCAGAGATACAACCTTTGTAAGATAGGGTTCTGGAATCATCCTGAATTGATTCATTGCGGAATTTTCACTATAAAATATTTTCTATAACGTTTCAGACCTCAAATGTTGGAGGATATTCACATAAATTATTAAGGTATCTATGGTAGCAATTGAAGCTTTTGGTTCATCTTAAATTTGTAGATACACCCTTTGGAAGATAGGGTATTTGACTAGTCTCAAGTAGGTGTTCCGGGTAAAACAATCATAACTTCTTCCTAGAGTATCCAAATTGAGTAAGACCAGTTGCATTGGATAGTGGACAGCCCGTAGTAGTTTTGGTATGAGTTTCAAAATTTTATATCAATCATTTTGTGCGGGGCACTCTATACAATTGAGATCTTCTGGAAAGGCCAAAAATCAACAAGTTGTTGGGAAGCTACCGTAAATTCCACTTGGCACATCCAATTATTATCAGACCTATGGCATTGAAGAGAAGAAATATCAGAGACCTACAATAAATAAAATTTCATACTCAGAAGGGCCGAAATTTTGGAGATACAATAAAAAGAATATTGTCTAGAAGAACCACCTCAAAATCAAGGTTTAAAGTGATACTTGGCCAACATGCCACCAAAAAAGGGAACTTCTACACCAAATAATCCTCTAGAAAATCCTACTTGGACTCTTGATGAAGGAGAAGAAATGCGTAGGGACATAAATGATTTACAAAAGAAGAAAGTAACAAAAGATGAACTACAAGAGATGATGGATTCAACAAAAGCTAAGTTTGAGGCAATAAATACTAAAATGGATGATTTAAAAGGGGAGATCATGGAAGGATTGAAAATTTTCCTAATAGAGAGGACACCTAAAAGTGAAAGTGTATCCCATGAGATTCATGATGAGGACACAAGGAAGGTGAATCAAGAATGGAGAAACTCCAACTTTGGGTTGAAGACCAACCACGTTCCTAAGATCGATATGAGTAAGTTTGATGGAAAGGACCCAATCACATGGATACTTCAAATGTAGCAATTCTTTGATCTACATAATGTTCCACATACACAAAAGGTACGAATTGGTTCTTTATATTTACAACCCAATCAATTTTTATGGTATCGATGGATTTGTTCTCGCAAATCACTCGTCACTTGGAAAATTTTCATGGAAGAAATGATAGCACACTATGAGGATACAAGGATCAAAACCTTCTTTAGCCAATTGATAAATCTCAAGCAGAAGGGTTCAGTTATCGAGCACATTGAGAACTTCCAAAGATTGAATATAAAGGTAACAAATATTCCAGATGAGCACTTGATTGATGTATTCATAGGAACTTTAAAAGATAACATTCAACCTGACATTTTCCTTTGGGAACCCAAATCATTGGAGAATTCATTTAGGGTGGCAAGAAATGTTGAAAGTAAAAATATGGTTATGGCTACTAGAAAGACCAATACTAACATCTATAGAGATAATAATGCTCCTTCTTCTAAAACACCTCAACCTACAAGGTTGACACCTAAATAATTGGAGGAAATAAAAGAAAAAGTTTTATTCTTTAATTGTGACAGAAGGTACAGTAAGGGACATAAGTGTGGTGAGAAGAAATTATTCTACATAGATTGTGAAGAGGAAGAAGAACAAGAACAAGAACCATCTCACAATGAAAACGTAGAAGCCGTTTCGTTTGAAGAGTTGACTCCGATGATATTGTGTAATGCATTGGATGGAATTAGCACTCCTCAAACCCTCAATATCATAAGATACATCAAAAAGAAAAAGGTAATAGTCCTAATTGATTCTGGAAGTACTCATAATTTCATTCACTATAAATTAGCCAAAGATCTCAATTGCTTTGTATATCCAGCGCCAAAGTTTCAAGTAATGATTGCAAATATATGAACTATCAATTTCTCAGGAAAATGCAATAAGATCAATCTTACTATGGGGGATTATGTAATGAATAGTACAATGATTGCTATACCCATGGGTGGTGTTGATGTTGTACTAGGAATCCAATGGTTACAATCATTAGGAACAATGGCTTTTAATTTTCATGAAATTTTCATTGGAAGGAAAATAAATTGAGTTAAGAGGTATCACAGTGGAGCCCGGTAAGGTGATAAGCTCTAATGGCATGACAAAATTATTGAAAAAGGGTCATCAAGGCATTATTGCACAACTATGCTCACTATATGTTCAAACATCTAAACCATATATTCCTCAATTTCTCCAAGGGATCATTGATAAGCATTCCAAAGTATTTGAAGATATTCCCAAAGGTCTTCCACCCACTCGAAATCATGAACATAAAATTCACTTAATTCCTAGGAGTGTTCCTCCTAACATCAGGCCATATAGATACCTGTATGCCCAGAAGAGTGAAATTGAGCGCATAGTTGAAGAAATGTTAGAGGCTGGCATTATTAGACCTAGCCAAATTTCTTACTCTGCACTAATAGTAATGGTATTCAAGAAATATGGCTCATGGCGTATGTTTCCATATTATACAGAGCTCAACAAGATCACTATTAAAGACAAGTTTCTGATTCCCATCATTGATGAATTTTTAGATGAACTACATGGGGCAATCTATTTCACAAAATTGTATCTTCGTTTAGGGTATCATCAGATTAGAATGAAGGAAGAATATATCCCAAAAACAACATTCTGAACTTGTGAAGGCCATTATGAATTTTTGGTCATGCCTTTTGGCCTTACAAATGCACCTTCCACATTCCAAGGGTTGATGAATTCCATTTTCAAGCCCTTCCTTTGAAAATTTGTGTTAGTACCTTTTTATGATATACTAATCTATAGCAAGTCTTGGGAGGATCATGTGTGACATGTTGACAAGGTGATACAACTACTAAAGGAGAAACAACTATATGCCAAACCATCCAAATGTTTCTTTGGAGTGAAGGAGGTAGAGTATTTGGGTCATATTGTATCTCATGAAGGTGTCAAGGTGGACCCTAACAAGATTAAGGCCATGATGGATTGGCAGATTCCCAAAACATTGAAGAATCTTAGAGGATTTTTGGGTTTGACAGGTTACTACCGCAAGTTTGTTTGGCACTATGGAAGAATAACAACACCTTTAATGACACTAACTAAGAAGGATTCATTTTCATGGACTCCATAGGAAACTAAATCTTTTGAACAACTTAAAGAGGTGATGTGCAAAGCTCCTGTCTTGACCACTCCAGACTTCACAAAAACCTCTATTATGGAATTTGGTGCCTCAAGAAATGGAATTGGTGCTGTCCTGATGAAAGAAGGAAGGCCCCTAGCTTTTGAAAGTCGACCACTAAATGGAAAGGACTTACACAAACCCATTTATGAGAAGGAAATGATGGCATTACTACATGCATTGAAGAAATGGTGTCCTTACCTAATAGGTAGGCACTTCAAGGTCAAAACAGATCATGATAGTCTTAAATACTTCTTGGAACAAAGACTATCTTCAAAATAACAACAAAAATGGGTAACCAAGATATTGGCTTATGATTTTGAAATCGTCTATAAAAAGGGGAAGCAAAATGTTGTGGAAGATGCACTCTCAAGAAAGGATGAATATGTTGAGGCCTTTCTCTGTGTTATCTTGATCATCCAACCCAATTGGATAATAGAAGTAGGGGATGAATGTAAGAATGAAGAAAAAGTGTGGACTCTCATTCAAAGGTTGTAGCAGGATTCCAATGCATCAGATACATTTACATGGAAAAATGATTCACTATTACAAGGGAAAAACTCTCTATGGCCAAGGTTAAACCACATCGGATAGGTATGACTGCAGAAATCAACTCAATTCCAACATGTTCTATATAAAATAATGTGAAATATGAGGAAGAAGCCTACCTCGATCCAATCGTTTGATGTCGTTCCACCTTTGAGAACTTTTACCCAAAGCTTTACACCTGCAAGAAGTTCTCAACAAACAAGCGATGCAAGTATATAGTGTTGATATATAAAATGAGTTAGCACATCAGATAGAAAAATTCATTAATAAACATTACGAACATGCCCATGGATAATAATCATATATTTCCAAGATATCGATAGGATGGGAAAGGAGTATTTATATTAATAATTGATCAACATAAGTATCAACATTACAGACTTTCGTGTCGGCACGGTTCGAAACCAAGAAACCAAGTTCCTTCCAACTGGGTCTCCACCACTTCAACCTCCACCAAAGGCAAGCTCATAGCAAAGAGGTAATGAGGTCCTCTCGACAATAAGGAAAGAGCTTGGGGGATGAACATTGTGTTTAGACTTGAGCGACAAAGGGATACAGACTCATTATGAAGTAATTTCTCCAAAGTAACTTTTCTCTCAAAGTTGAATGCTTTCTCCCTTTTATCATAGCTCGAAATTGTCCTCTTATAGCCTCCAGAATGCAACTGAAGGGCCGATTCAGAATGTTTCTAGTATATGTAAGGCCAATGATCAAATATCTTTTTTCGTGACATGGAAACCCAACCTCATTTTGTATTTTCTGGCACAAATCATGATATATGTGAGATGTAGTGGAGCAGCAAGCATATACGCATCTTGCAAATCAGTTAGGGAGCGTATATGTGGAAAAATATATATTTTTGGCTCTGGATTTGTCAAAAGGGGGTTTATAAGTCTGCATAGGGAAATGGAAAAAGGACCTCTATGCAAGATAGCAATGGTGAGGCAGATCTTTCTATAACAGATGCCCCCTAATGTGTGAGATCATAGGAGTATCTTTGATGGCTGAAATACATTATAAATAACCCAGAAGTGGAGTGGTAGAGAAACAATTGGACGAACTCAATTGCTCATTACATTATGTACTGACTTTGCATACATTGTTTCCAAGAATACAATGTAGATCCATGTGGAAAATATACCAACAAGTGTTCATTGCCATGAGTAGGCAAGTATAAATGTGGTTACATGTCAATAGTTTTCATAGTCACGAACAAGGCCTAGTGAAACCAGTATCAAAATAAATATGAAGATATCTGTATACCATGGAGTACAATCTAATCTCCCATGATCGCTGAAATCAAATAGGTACTGGTCCAATGAAATGGAAGCAACAACTCAAGAAAGTTGCGTCCACAAAGTGATGTCTTCAAGTCTTCAATACATCCGCCAATGGTGCAAGTCTACATCATGAGAATAAATGAGTTGAGGTCAAACACGATGAGACATTGTTTGATTACTGGTCATTGAGGTATATCGTTAACAAATGTGAGACAACCTACCAATTATGAAAGTAGGTATCAAGGCACCGAGTACATCTCTACAAATGTGAATAAAGGAGATGGTATTGAAAACTTGAGAGATCCATTGATCAGGAGACATTGATGTATTCCCATATGTCAATGGTGAGAGAGCCTGCCACTAATGACTGCAAGCCTCAAGGTAATCATAAAACTGTAGGTATCGTATCCAAAATACATGAGCTGAAGTTGATGGAAAGAGACCCGCTGAAAGGAGATCATTAAGGCATATCTCATTAGTCAGCATGAGGAACAAAGAAGGAGCTTCATGATTTGGTGGAGATCGGATGAAGAACATGTTCATGAACCAATGACTTTGTTCATATTTTGCATGTGACAAATGCAAGAGGTACACAAAAAATACCCTCTGAATAACATCAAATGATGAAAACTGTTGACAAAGGTGAGGAAACCACCAATAAGGCTAATGACATCCAAGACACTGCACGAATCCCATAGTGTGAATAGATGTCTTGCCGTTGAAGACAAGGGAAACCACCCAGTCAACGATCCATGATGAAATGTTGATTGTTGGGTTCAAGGTGACCTACCAATGATGAAAGAAGGGCTAGGGCGCATCATAAAACCAAAGTATCATGTGATTCTGAGACAAATTGAGGGTATGACTAACATGCAAAGTCAATATTTATGAGGAGTGTGTAACACAGGTTGATAGACTTCCTTTGAATAAGAGCATGAGACATACGATGGACTCTAGAAGCATAGATTTAATGATGTGACAACTAGATGCAAGAGGCATCTGTAATGTTCTCTATAGTGACTGGAAGATTAACCAGTTGATAGAGAAAATTTTGTAACGAGATCAGCTTCCTAAGGCCATGCTAAACCCAAAATTATGATGACGCAAGGACTCAATTAGTTTTTTCTCTGTTCAAATGTGACATGACTGCTGCCAATTAAAATATAGTACTCTCTTCCCACCTGTCTTTTTTTGTTTTTTCGTAACAAAGAATGCTATGATACAGAGGAGGGAACGAGTGTCGCAAGTAAGCAAAACTAGTTCCAACATTGGAACGTACCTATGATTAATGCAAGGAAATACATGCAAGAGATGGACACTCAGAGTGATGTTCCCTCTAGGGTATAGGGTTTCAAATTGTGAAGGATATAAACAAGGCTCTGATTGGTTGAGGATGCAAACTGCTTGGGCCATGGTTTATAACGCAAAACGAGAACCGGCTAAAGGTTCAATACTGCAAGCAAGGGAATGATATGAAATCACAATTTAACGCCAAAAAATATCCTTTTTTATGTCTTTTAGTCTACCTGGTGTGAAAAAGGGGTAAACTTTTGCCAAATAGACGTCTTTTCAAATCCAATTTATGAGTGTGAAAAAGACAAGTTCACTTGGCGATCTTTTCGATTTTTGATAGCGAGTCAGAAAAGAGCTTAACTAATACTCATGATCTTTCAAATCCAATTTTAACGAGTGTGAAAGGGACAAATCACTCGACAATCTTTTCAATTTTTGATAGCGAGTCGGAAAAGATATTAACTGAGACTCGTGATCTTTCAAATCCAATTTTAACGAGTGTGAAAGAGAAAAATCACTCGACAATATTTTTGATTTTTGATAGCAAGTCGGAAAAGAGATTAACTGAGACTCGTGACCTTTCAAATCCAAATTAACGAGCATGAAAGGAACAAATCGCTCGACAATCTTTTCACTTTTTGAACGAGTAGGAAAAGGGATTAACTTGGATTCATTGGGAGATTCTAGGCAGAAAGTCATGGGGGAGGCCAAGACTCCCATGCGGACCTTCTATAGAATGTCAGTATCTTACGAAGAACTGACACAAGCTTGGGAAGACCCAAAGCTCTCCAAGTCGAGCAGGGAAAAGTGCTAATGGAGGTTATCGTCTCTGTGTTGTATCGGATATTGTCTCTTCCTAGAAAAGACATAGGCAGAGGCATTGGATACCCCATAAGATCATCCCAATCAAAGGGAACCTCATCAAGACTTGGAGGGAGAGAACTCGGGAAGAGTAAAACTCTCTCTTGTTCAGAAGGTGAAGTGCTAGAAATGTTAAGGACATGGCGTAGATGGTATAGAACCAGAACTAGGAGAGGGATATTGACCAAAAAGTGAATTGGCATGACCACTTCCTTAGAATTATCACTCTCCAAGAGAAGAGTGGGGTTGGTCAAAGATTGCATCGATATGACCACTTCCTCAACCATTGGTTGAATAGGATGAGAAAAAATAAATTCAAGTGGTGCATCACCCCCCAAAATAGGAGTGTTGTTGGTCGAAGATGGAATTGACACGATCATTGGTTGAACAAGATGTGATAAAACAAGGTCAAGAGATGCATCACCCCTGAACATAGGAGAGGTGTTGGTCGAATATTGCATCGATGCGACCACAAGTTGAACGGGATGTGAGACAACAAGGTCAAAGGATGCATCAACCCTTAAAGGAAAAGGGGTGTCAGTCGAAGATTACATCGGCATGACTATTGTATCAAACAAACAAGGAACAGAGTGTTGTGAAACCATAGATGCCTCAGAACCCAAAGGGCCCTTAGGTGAGCCCCCTGCTTTTGGTATCCCAGTAGTAACAGGACACAAACGAGTAAGGTGACTTCCTTCACAAGTCCTGCAAAGGGATATAGGCTTACATCCAAGATGTATAGGATTCTCAATCATATGAATGCCCCTGGCATGACTTGCAGTGGCTAGTAACATGCTCCCAGCATGACTTGCAGAGGCTAGTAGAAAATCTCCAACATGAATAACAGAAGTTGGTGATGGATCCTCAACATGACTAGCAGAGGTTGGTGATGGATGTGCAGTGTGACTAGCAGTGACCAGTCATGTTCCCCCAGCATGACTTGTAGCGGTTGGTTGCAGGTCTTCAAAATGACTCGTGGAGGTTTTCAACCAATCTCCAACATGAATAGAAAAGGTTGGTGATATAATTCCAGTATGGCACGTAATGACTGGACTTATTCCCCCAACATGACTTACAACGGCTGGCTGCAGGTCTTCAACATGAATTGCATAGGTTGTCGACCAATCCCCAACATGAATAGCAGAGGTTGGTGATATACTTCCAGTATGACACGCAGTGACTGGACTTGTGCCCCGAGCATAACTTGTAGTGGATGGTTGCAGGTCTTCAACATGACTTGTAGAGGTTGTTGACCAATCCCGAACATGACTAGAATAGGTTGGTGATATACTACCAGTATGACAGGCAGTGACTGGACTTGTGGTGGTAGTGAATTGTGGCATTTGAGAGAAAGGTCCAAGGAAAGTTTGGTTCTGAGAAATTGTAGGCTAGGAAAGATCCTGGTTTACACCCTATCCCTGTCCAACATGATAGTATCCTCCTCCATATTGATTCATAAAGGGTTGTAGGGGCATCGACAATGAGGAACATGCTTGTGAAGAGAAAGAGACATGAAAAGGGTTACTCATGTGAGGATATATGTTGCCCCCAGATGAAGGAACTTCATGAGGGGGGTTTCCCATACTATAAAAATGACTCCCCCTGGATGAAACACCAGAGGGCAGACAAAGGTCCACCATGGGAAAAGTGTTTGTATGAACCAACATAGTGGAATAAGGATAAGTGGATGGAGTGTAACAAGTAGAAGGATTTCTTAATTGGGCACTTACTTCTCGCATAGTGGACTCGTAGGAAGGAATATTCCAATCTCCTACCATAAGAGGTGTTTGAAGGATATGACTCCCACCAAATGGAGAGGGATAAGAAGGAGGCATCATACCTCTAGACCCAAAACTTGTATTCACATAAGGAGGCGAGACAGAGGATGGAAAGTGCGATGACATATCATACATACCATGAGAAAAATGATTAGAGACCCAAGGCATTGACTAAGTATTATAATTATGCATACCATAATAAAAAATGGAAGGGTCCGTCCCCATGAAATGAGTAGGCATCATGGGGTGGGTAGCAGTAAATTAGGGAGCAAAATAAACTCCATTGTCCATGATAACAAATCCTCAAATCAAAATCCTATAGTCAACTAATAATCAAAGAGCATACTAAAAAGTTAGACGGTCAATATGCATGCAAATAGGCTAAAGTGGTTGAGTGGCCTCCCTCACTAAAGAAGGTATGTCTCATCCAAGAGGGACCTAAGACTCCTTGCTAAAGTTTGGAGGTAAAAAAATCAGTTATAGTGGAACTCGTAGGCTTAACAACCAGTTGGTCAAATCCCCCTAAAGAGGTAATCCTCCATAAAGGTTGTGTGTTGTTCGACCCCTATCTAACTCAGGGTATAAGAATAGTAACCCCTGTAAGTAACCTATGAGATACCTAAGTCAAGAAACTATTCAACCACTATATAATTGATGCATAGGCGAACAATTGTAAGTTTAGTTCATCGTATGGGTAGGGTAGCAAAGCCTGAAACCTTGAAATCACCACCTCTCACAAAGGTGTGGTTACTAGAAAGATCCCCAAATATGAATAAATCCATAGAAATATCTCTGACACTAGGTGAGTATATAGGGGTTATCCCTTCAACTAACTTCGCACGACCTCGTGCTTAACTCTGGTGTGAGAAGAGCCTCCTGATATTACCAATTATACAAAGGATTTCTCAACTCCCTGTCTCAGACACATATGTTGATTTAATTGCCTTGGATAAGTTTACTCACAAAATCCTATTCCAAGGCACTAAATCCTAGGCTAGTTTGTGCACCCTAAACAATAAAATCGTTACTAATCAATTTTAGCTTAAAGTGTAAATTTTATTGGTCATGATTACTCAAAAAGGTATGGAAATGAAACTCATGGTGTTATGACTCTGCATGAAAATAAAAATAGATATAATGCAAAGCCTAACTTTAACTTTTCAGTGAATGATATGCTAAATAAAAACAGTGCAATCTTCAATTTTAACTCTGCAACAGAGAAGTAAAATGAAATCTTTCACTAAATGTGCTAAGCTAATGATAAGGGTCCCAAGACAAAAATGCCAACCAATGAAAAACACCTATTTGTTTTTTTATTTTCAATGTATTAAAAAGAAAATGCATGGAGTGATAAGCGACTTGATATATAACTTTTACTTTGTATAAAAGAAATCACTCGAGTAGAATACCAAACAACTAAGAAGACAACCCAACTACCAAGGACAAATAAAAAATGGAAAACAAAGAGGAAGACGTCGCCCAAAAATTCAACTCTAGACGGGTTTCTAGTCATCTCAGATAATCTCAACAGACACCACAGAGACCTAGGAAGGCTCAATGATCCTCAAAACCTACCCAACAGTTACTAAACCAAGCAAGAAAGCAAGGGGAAGTGGTATACGTTACTATTCAAGAGAAAAGGGTGTATATATTCCTCTTGCAGCGGGACAACAAGTGTGTTTACACGACTGTCAGGGAAAAAAGGGTGTATATCTTTTAAAACAAGGCTAGGCAAGGATAAAAGGATGAAAAACTCAGACCCAGAGTGAACAGACCCTATCCAATAGTGATACGACAAGAAACACAAAGGAAAAAGAGCAATGTAAGAAGAAAAATTACTTCAACCCTTAGAAGGAATATCTCTCCCCAGTGGAGTTGCCAATTCTGTTACAAAGGAAAAACTCTCTATGTCCAAGGGTAAACCACAATAGAGAGGTATGACTACAGAAATCAACTCAATTCCAGCATGTGCTATATAAACTAATGTGCAATACAAGGAAGAATCCTACCTCGATCTAATCATTTGATTTCATTCCACCGTTGATCACTTTGACCCAAAGCTTTACACCTGCAAGAAGTTCTCAACAAACAAGCGATGCAAGTGTATAGTGACGATATATAAAATAATTTACAACATCAGATAGCACAATCCATTAATAAACATTACAAACATTCCCATGGATAATAATCATATATTTTCAAGATATCGATAAGATGGGAAAGGAGTATTTCTATTAATAATTGATCAACAAAACTATCAACATTATAGAATTCTGTGTCGGCACGGTTCGAAACCAAGAAACCAAGTTCCTTCCAACTGGGTATCCACCACTTCAATCCTCCACCAAAGGCAAGCTCATAGAAAATATGTAATGAGGTCCTCTCGACAATAAGGAAAGAGCTTGGAGGCTGAACATTGTGTTCAAACTTGAGGGACAAAGGGATGCAGACTCAATATGAAGTAATTTCTCTAAAGTAAATTTTCTCTCAAAGTTGAATGCTTTCTCCCTTTTTTCATCGCTTGAAATTGTGCTCTTATAGCCTCTAGAATGCAACTAAAGGGCCAAGTCATAATGTTTCTAGTATACGGAAGACCAAAGATCAAAGATATTTTGTCGTGACATGGAAACTTGACCTCATTTTGTATTTTCTAGCACAAATCCCGATATATGTGAGTTGTAGCGGAGCAACAAGTGTATACACATCTTGCAAAGCAGTTAGGGAGCATATATGTGGAAAAATATATATTTTTGGCTTTGGATTTATCAAAAATGGGTTGATAAGTCTGCATAGGGAAATGGAAAAAGGCCCTTTGTGCAAGATAGCAATGGTGAGGCAAATCTTGCTATAACACTCACTATGGTACAAAGATCGCTTATATTTATGTAAGAACTCCCAACTCAAACAAAATTTACTATTGGAATTGCACACCTCTCCAGTAAGAGGGCACTTGGGATTTTTGAAAACCTACCATAGGGTTAAGAAGGATTTTTTTTGGGATTGCCTTAAAATTGATGTTCAAAGGTTTGTGGTAGAATGTTTGGTTTGCCAACAAAATAAGGTGGAAACAATTAAGACCCTAGGTCTTTTACAACCATTAGCCATCCCAAGTCAGCATTGGGAGGAGGTTTCCATGGATTTCATCATAGGGTTACCGAAGTCTGAAGGAAAGAGTGTCATCATGGTGATTGTTGATAGACTGACCAAGTACACACACTTTTGTGCACTCTCTCATCCATTCATAGCTAGTACATTTGCCACCGCATTCATGGAGATGGTTCAAAATCTACATGGCAGACCAAAGATTATTGTAAGTGACAGAGATCCCATCTTCACTGGACATTTTTGGAGAGAATTGTTTTCTTTTTTGGGTACTCAATTGGCTCATAGCTCATCCTATCATCCTCAATCTGATGGACAAAACGAGATAGTGAACAAATGTCTGGAAGGCTACATTCGTTGCTTTGTCTTTGATAAAAAACACAATGGTTCAAATGGTTACCCTTGGCAGAATGGTGGTATAACACTACCTTTCATACTGCAAAAACAATGACACCATTTATGGCACTCTATGGATACCACCCTCCTTCCATCACTTCTTCTCTAAAAGAAAAATCTAAGGTTTAATAAGTGGAAGCTCACATCGAGCATCAACAACAAGTTCTCCAGATCTTAAAGGACAACCTAACCATGGCACAAAATATCATGAAACAACAAGCATATCAACATCGTACTGAAAGAAGTTTTGAAGTAGGTGATTGGGTGTTTTTAAGACTACAACCATACAAAAAAATGTTCCTCAAGAAAGAAAAGAACGATAATAAATTATCCCCAAAGTACTATGGACCTTATAAGGTGTTGCAAAAGATTGGTACTATGGCATACAAATTGGAGTTGCCTGGATCTTCACGAGTACACCCATTTTTCCATGTTTCATGCTTAAAGAAGGTTATAGATGACAAGATCCTAGTTCAAACTATATTGCTAGAACTTTACGAGGAAGGAAAAATCATATTGGGGCCTGAGGACATCACTGACACAAGAATTTTCCAGCCGAGGAATAGATCCATTTCAGAGTATCTCATTAATTGAGGAAACTACTGGCTGAAGATTGCACTTGGGAAGATGAGTCTTTTATACAAAAGCATCCAGAGTTACTCAAGCATTGCAGACAACACTTGTCTCAAGGGGAGGGTCATGTTAAGCCCTAATATTGGCTCATTACCCCTTAATTGGGTTATATTACATTAGTAATGTTATTTTATTTATGTCGGCTTTATTCCATTAGTTGTAATTATACCTCCTAGTCTCCTATATATACCAAGGAGACATTTTCATTTGGACTCATCTTGTACTTGAACATTTAAGTGGGGTAAAAGGAGGTTGCCCCCTCGAAGAGTCTTATTATCTTAAATTCTCTCTTTTTCAAGGTGTTGAGTACTTATTCTGAGGTTTTTCTATGCTATATTGATATTTGGTTCTTAACAATCAATTATACAAAATCTTACACAAACATCTAGTATCTCTTTTGTCCATTGTGATTATGATTTGATTGTTCTTAATCTGTTCAATTGTGTTTTAATTGCTAACTTGTAAGAAGAAAAGTTAGAAAATTCCACACACTAATTCACCCCCCCTCTTAGTGTGGGTGGTGTGTTCAACAATTGGTATCGAAGCGGGTTCCTTCATCGTAGTTTAACTATTGGAAGGTAGATCCTAAAGAAATGGGTGGACAAATGGCTCTGTCCACAATTGAAGCTCCCCTATTTGATGGAACAAATTATTATTCATGGAGAGAAAATATGAAACAATGTTTAAAGTCAAAAGAATCTGAAGTTTGGAATTCAGTAGTAAGCAAGTATTGGGACTTAACTAACTCAAATAATATATCCAATATTACATTCCAAAGAAAAGAAAGGAAGAACAATGAAGTGGCATTGAAGATTCTTGTCAATGGATTATTATATACAATCAAGGAAATCATAGGACTATGCACATATTCCAAGGACTTATGGATGAATTTAGAAGAGATGTATCAAACCAAAGACAAGACACACAAGACATTCCTATCAAGGATGAAGAGGAAGACTCAACCATCAATAAAGGTAAAGAATCTCCACAATATTTCGATTTCAATAATGTTGATATTGAACCTTCCACTGCAAGCAAAGAAGAAGACTTAGATACAATAAAAGAATGTTATGTTAGCATTTATATCATGGAATAAGTAGAAGAATAAATATCAATGGCCAAACAAAAAGTTGATTGGAGTCTCTACGAATACTGTTATGACCATAATGATTCATACTATAGCTATCTTCATGACTACACTAAAGAATTTCTTGAAAAGAGTCAAAATCATATCTTGGAAATAAAGGAAATGCTCCAGGACAATTAAAAGACAATATATGAGTAGGATAATCAATTGGAAGAAAAATAAGAGGATATTGAGAAGCTTAAGAAAGAAATCAGTCAAGAAAAAGAAAAGAAGAAGGAAGATGATGAGCTTAGCAATCAAAGGAATATCCTGGAAATAAAAAAAAAATCTCAAAGACAATGAGGAAATCATATATGAGCAAAAGATTCAGTTAGAAAACAAAGAAGAAGAGATCAAAATATTGAAAACAGAATTTGTTGATCTAACAAAAGAAAAGAAAGAGGATATCGAGAGACTGAAAATTGAAATCAGTCAAGCAAAGGAAGAGGAGATCAAGAGACTGCAAAATCAAATCAGTCAAGCAAAAGAAGAAAATAAGGAAGATGATGAACCAAGAAAAATCCTTGCATATCTAAAAGAAATAAGGGAAAGCTATGTCAATCTTAAAATCCAACTTGAAGAAGCCAAAATAAGGGAGGAGGTAGTGAGGAACAATCTGAACAAAAAGGAAGAATTATGTCATAAGATGGAAGCATAAGTTGTGAATATCAGAAAGAGGGTTGAGAAGTCAAACACCCAAATCAAGTTCATGAACAACTCCATGACCTTGGATGAGATTTGGATAGTAAGAGATCAACAAATTACAAATTCAGGCTTGGATACAAGAAGGAAGAAACCAATACTCCTAAGAAACCTGATGCAGGTCCTTCATTTGTAAAAGGTGAAAACAGGTCTGACACAAGTCCTTCATTTGTAAAGGATGAAGACAGGTATGACACAGATCATTCATTTGTAAAGGATGAAGACAGGTCTGACACAACTCCTTCATTTGTAAAAAGTGAAAGCAGGTATGACTCAGGTTCTTCATGTTCAAGAAATGAAAGAAACACTACAAAATTTAGAAGATCAGATCAAGGAAGACATACATAAGCTACTCATATACCTCAAAGAAAGTTTAGAAGAGAGACACCTTCATGGATGAATCAAATAAGGCATGAGAGTG
Organism: Picea engelmannii; assembly: GCA_009831015.1. NCBI lineage: Eukaryota > Viridiplantae > Streptophyta > Pinopsida > Pinales > Pinaceae > Picea > Picea engelmannii. Next base: position 356,933 of record ML778766.1, read on the forward strand.
TTTTTAATGGTTATTGTTTTTCTTGTAATGAATACAAACATAAAGCCTTGGATTATAGGCATCATGGAAGAAAAAAATTTGGTAGGTTCAACAACGGTATAAGATGTTGGAACTGCAATCATGTTGGACATATTGCTTCACATTGTTACACTATGAGATGCTATAGTTGTGGTGGATATGGCCACAAAGCCAAGAACTATTGGAACTCAAGAAAACAATTAATGAGAAATGCTTCATACAATACGACAAAAGGATTAAATGAAACATGGAAGAAAAGTGAAGTTGCAGTAATAGAAGATCAGAGAACAAAGTTCAAGAAATCAGGACACTCATAGATGTGGATAGAAAAGACTAAACAAGTGAATAGGAGTGAAGTTAATTACTGCAAAAAGAATTGCAGTCATGTGACAAGAATAGTATAAACTTTCCCAAACAACGTAAGAGCAATGTACAGTAAAGAAGCATATTGGATAAATATGGATACATATGGTTAGAGATCGATGAGAATCAATGGACATATCCAAGGGTTGTTTGAAAAATATGAGCTACAATTGTGCAGTTTTGCAGTAGGACAACAACATCCCCCAAAAAAACATTATGATGTACAAAATAATGTACATGACATCCTGTAGAGATAACAAGAGGCACTACTACATATGGGAGGATTATTCCATGAAAGTTTTCCACGTTTCCATTATTTTCATGTTTTTTTTAAATAGGGTGGGATTTTCATTGATATTGCCACAAACGTTCGTCGACATAGCCACGAATAGGTTTTTTAACTTGGTTGGGATTTTCTTTGCAATTGCCACGGAATTTCATCGCTATTGCCATGAAATTTTGTCGCTATTGCCATGATAATTTTTCCTATCTCAAAAAGCATCCGCTAATGGCTAGTTGACTAGTTGATCTATATATACCTGACTTTAATAGACTTTGCGATAGAATTGCTATAGTTGTGACACTATTTGTGGATTTTGTTTGGGCTGTTTATTTTTTCCATCACCCACCGGTTGAACAAATCCAATTCTCGATCCACATAGCTTGGATTTTGAACTTGCAAGGTTAGTATGTTTTTTTTATTTATGTACTCATTTAACTTGTAAATCTTTGTTCAAATGTCAAAATTTCATGTAGCCTATTTTTTCCTTGATAATATATTATATGTGTAGTACCATATTTCATGTCTTTTGTTTTTGGATCTAGTTAGTATATTCTATGGAAATTCATGTGAAATGTCAAGAAAAATATTTTCCGAAGAAGTTTTGTAAGTTGTCTACAAAACAACTTAGAGGCTAGTGTATGGTGTCGAGTGATTCAAGTTTGAGAAATTTTGACCACTTTCGTTAAATGGTGTGTAATTATTTTCCATGGTGATTCAATACACACTACTCTAAAGTACAAATTGAAGCATATTGATCTTAATAGTTAATCAATAATTAAAAAAAAAGCATGTCAAAATGTTTTAGAAGAAATAATTGTGAGGATTGTAGGTCATTGTAAATAAACATATCATAATCAAAAGGAGTAGCTAAAATATAATGAAGGAGTAGATACAATCTAAAAATTTGACAGCTTACTATTTGGTATGGTGAAGGTAAGACAATTACTTGTGAGGAAAAGGATTTGTCATTATGAATGAAAATGACAAGAAGCTTGCTCGGTTAAGAGCGACACTAGAGGCGAGGGGAAATGGAAAATGTTATTGCCCTTGCTATGATTGCAGAGGATTGCAAATAAAAATACATTAAATAACAATAGTGGAAATACATTGTAGGGAGAAGGGGCACGCCGAAGGGGGTTATGAATATTGTCCCTTGGTAAGAGGATTCAATATTTAATGTATTCTCTGTAATAATCATCATGTCATGAATTTTAGTAATATTTGTTATTGGGATTTTTATATTTACTATACACACTAAATTTTCTACATTTTTTTTAAATATATAGATGATGCTCCCAAAATGTCAACCTCTAGAGATTTATTTGCCAAGTACTAGAAGAAATACTCCTTTACATGGTGATGAACTTTGAGATCAGAATATTGAAGTTGTTGATCAAGTTATTAATGATGATATGGATGGAGATAATTTTAGTTATTCAAATCAGGAAGATAAGATGCATAGATTGATCCAATACACATTTTCTCCAATGGATGAGGACAATCATGATGATAGTCATGATGTTGATCCTCTAATCGAGAAGTCACGTCAACCTCTTTATGAAGGCTCAACAACAAATATTTTATCTTATATATTGTTGTTGGTGAACCTGAAGGTTTTGAATGGTTTATAAAACACATGCCTCACACAGATACTAAGGTATTTAATGTGTTAATTATTTATGCCTGCATGTTCACAAATACTTAAAAGGTTCAATTTTTTCCTATATTTCTATTGTTTTCTAATTCGTAAATTAATATATTGTATGCGATATTGATGATTAATATTGTTTACATTGACTTATTGTTTAGAATTTTGTAGATTTTTAGGTGAAGTTCTATCACCAACGTCAAATATTTTTCCACGCACATATCGAGAAATATATGTGATTATGAAAGAAATTGGAATGAACTATCAGGCTATTAATGCATGTCCTAATGATTGTATCATATATTATGGACAATATGAATTAGAAAATGAATGCCCACGATGCCAAATAAGTAGATATCAAACCAATAAAGCATCAAAGAAGGTGCCTCGCAAAGTTCTTCCTTATATTCTAATAATTCCACGTTTCCAGTGATTGTTCAAGTGCCAAAGTATAGCACAGTTTATGGATTTCCATGCAAAGAAAAGAAGTCGAGACAATGTTCTTCGAATGCCTACAGATGGTTCTGCATTGAAGTACATCGAAGAAAAGTGGCCAATTTTTAAAGAAGAACCTCGTAATGTTAGACATTCGTTGGCAGATGACGGTGTCAATCAATTTTGAGAGCTTCATTCTACGTACTCAGTGTGGCTTATTTTTGTTATAAATAATAACCTTCCTTCTTGGATGTCATTCAAGAGAGAGAAAACAATGTTGGCAATGATTGTTCCAGGTATTTAATTATCTTTTATTTTCTTTAAAGTATGACAAAACATTTCATTTCTTTGTTTCACGCATGGTAATTATGTCTTTTATATATAACAGCAACTAAATAAGTATAATTAATCATGAAATATGTTGAACCAATTAGGTAGGTACCAGGTTAAAGATATGAACGTATATATTGAGCCTCTTATCGATGAGTTGTTGAAGTTATGGGTTGGCATCACTATGTATGACATCTCTAGACCAATAGGGAAAAAATGATTTCAATTCC
>ML778766.1:360289-370438 GCA_009831015.1 Picea engelmannii
ATATATATATATATATATATATATATATATATATATATATATATATATATATTGAAAATATCATGCATTATTTTAAATTGTAACTCTAATTTGACGCTACATTAATTCATATATATTGTAGGTCTTCAAACAAAGGGTAAATTTGCATGCTCAGTTTGTGGTCCGAGGATAAAATGTCTCCCTTCAAGGATTTTAGGAAAGGAAGTGTTTGATGAGTATAGGAACTCTATACATAAGAACCATAGTTATCAAACTACAAACAACAAAATTCAATGGTAAAGAATAAAATGGAAAACAACCATGAAGAATGACACCTCACCTATGGAATTTGGAATATATTAGAAATCGTCAAGGTACGCAAATTATTTATGTATAACATATTATATAAATCTTTGGTTAATTTCATTAGTATTAATTTCAGTTTGTCCCATTAATTAGTGTTAATTTCAATTTGTTGATGTTTCATGAATGTCGTTAAGGCATGAATGGGCTTCCACAAGGAATGAAAAGTTACCCGATGCAATTCAATAGATTTCCATACTACAATCACCTACAAATAGTTATGTTTGATACAATGCATATCGGGAAGAACATAACAAATTTTTTATGGCGAATATTAGATGGAAGGAATGACAAAGAGAGAATTGGAAAGATTTTTTGTGACATCCATGAAGCTAATCACACATTGCAAAGTGTTATTATTAATTCTAATGGAGATGGTAGTGAATAAAATACTAGTCTTACTTGATTATTGACGGAGCAACAAAGCAATATTGTAAAAGAGGTCATTCGAAAAATTAGGTTTCCAACGCGGTTTTCGTCGAACATACAAAATATATTAACAAAAAAAGGTGATTTTGATGGGGTTAAAACACATGAATGGCATACATTCATTAAGGTAATTAGTAGGTTATAATATATTTCCTTATTGGTACACATTTTTTGGAAACAAATAATTATTATTTGTTTTTTGTTACAGTTTGTTCTACCTTTATCTCTCCCAGACGACTTTGACAACAACATAAAACAAATTATTTATGTACTTGGAAAATACATGAGGTAAGTATTGTTTTATAATGAAAATGTACTTCTTATGTGATTTGTAGCAGAACTTATTGACATAATATGTTTTATCTACAAATTTATGTATGCCTTGATATTATTTTATTGCATTGACATTTGTAGGTGGCTATCATCAAAAGAAATCCATAAAGAAGATATAAGGTATTGGAAGAGAGAAATTCCCCAAATAATGTGTCAAATGCAACAATATATACCTCCATCATTTTTCAATGCACAAGAACACTACCTCATACACCAAGTTGAGGAGATTGAATTATGTGGACCAATACACACAAGGTTGATGTGGATGGTGGAGAGGTAGTTGAATTCACTGAAGACTTTTGTTAGACAAAGAGAACGTCCAAAGGGTTTTATGGTTGAGGGATATATGCTATATCAATGCATTGTGTATATTAGTCAATATCTACCTAAATTAGAAGAAAATATGAATGTTCCTTGCATTTGGCATCTTGACTCCATCAACAAATTTGAACGGGAGGTCCTATTAGGGAAAGGTAACATGAGGACTGTTAAAGGTAATTATTAGATGTTGACATAGATTTAATATATTACACATTTATTAAATTATTCCTTTATTAACAATATCTAATTAATGATATTAAATTGTTATGCTATCATATAGTTACTCGAGAGTGGGATGCTTTACATTTATACATTGCAAACAACCTTGATTGGATGGAGCATTGGATAGAATATACTCGAGAATACTTTGGTAGGTTATCATGGGTAGGGGTGAGTAAGATGATTAAAACAATGCATCATCATCGAGATCAATTTCCTGATCTTACATCAAGGGAAGTGGATTTAGCCTTTGGTTTAAAAGATAAACAGGCAAGTAAAAGTTTTTACCAACATTTTCCTAGTTTTTTCCCAATTTTTCAATGTATATTTAGTTTGTTTAATTTTTGAAATATATATTTACTAACTCCTATATGAGGTTTATTAATTGGCAATGTATTTTTTACTTGTTGTCCATGTTGCAGTTGAAACATCACAAGTCTATGTGGTGTAATGGTCGTAAATTTTGTATCAAAATGTTGGATGATAAGATGAAAACCTCGGATTGTGGGATAAATTTAGTGTTTAAGGTCACCAACATTTCCTCTAGAAGTGAGAGAAATCCGGAAGAAACTGAGAATAGGTACTATGGGCATTTGGAGGATATAATTGGGTGTGATTTTAATTCCTTTAAAATAGTTTTGTTTGAGGTTAAATGGTAAAGGATACAGATGCATGAACGCAATCCTGGAAGAATTATTATTGAGAATGATAATGGATTTACCATGGTTAATACAAGGGAATTTGAACTGGGTACAGAGCCTTATTTTCTTCCAAGTCAATGTGACCAGGTATTTTACTTAGAGGTACCTGGTAAAGGAGGTTGGTCATACGTTGTTAGGTATGATCCAAGAGGAAGACGAGTAAAGTATAATCATGTAGTCGAGGATTAAGATAATAATGAGGAAGAAGATCATGATTATGCAAATCGGGAGCAGGTGGCTCATGTAGTCGATGTGTCAGACAAAGAAGTTGAAGAAGTTTATCATCTAAATGTAGGACAGGACGATCTCATTGACGAAATTGATAACTATATTAGTGAAAATGACATTGATGATGATGTTGATATGAATGAGCCTTTTACCAATATCGATTCAGAACCAGATCCTAATATAGATGTTGAGCTAGATGAAGAAGAAGATGACTGATATTTAATTTTTGAAAAGAAGAGTTATATGTTTATATCTTTTATATGATCTTTACATGTTTTTATTTTGTATAATATAGTATATAATACATGTTCTTTAGAATTTCAAATTAAGTAATATGGGGAAATTGAGATTGATGTGAGAGGGGGGTGGGGGAGGGGCTAATTAGAGCTTCCACCTTCATGTGGTTGCCCCTGTTTAGTAGAGAATGAACTATTCTCGAAACCAAGAGGAGCTCTGTGCGATTGCACCTAATAATACCAACGATGTAAGTATGTCCATCATAAATTCATCATGTAAACCATAAACCCTAATTTAGTGGAGTCATTGATTTGTTCCCAGTGAATGGATGCGTTGTTTTTGACATGGAATGGGACAACACAAGTGTGTGCAATTGAAAATACTAGCAACCCAAAACTAGCAAGGATCAATACATAGACTGTCAATGAGAGGTGATCCGACCGTGGTGTGTAGGAAGATGCCTAACACCTTCAAAATTATAATTCTCCAAATATCTTATACAAATTTTACAAGGAAATTGTACTAGGATTGGACACGAGCAATAGTGACCTGTGAATGGGGCCAATGTTGAAATTTTTTCAAATTGCTTCTGTATGCATTGCAATTTGACATGGATAGACTATTTGCATGCATTAATGACATGGGCAGGTTTCTGGACTCATATTTGAATCACACACCCACTTTCTTCCATCATCAATTCATCATGTAAACCATAAACCCTAATTTAGTGGAGTCATTGATTTGTCGAGTTTTAGTGTTCCCATTGAATGGATGCGTTGTTGTTGACATGGAATGGGACAACATATCTACAACTTCTTAATTTTATTCCTTCACTTGATGTGGTCCTGGTCATTCCTATCCTTGAATTGAAATTTTCTCCTAGTCATAGTCATCACCCATAATGACACTTGTCACCCAATGATCATTAGATCACAAGGTTGGAGGCATATGGGCATTGGGATCATGAGGCTTTATAACCCTACAGTAACAAGAGACATTAATTAAACTTTGACTATATTGAAAGGTGCGTGCAATTGAAAATACTAAAAACCCAAAACTAAAAGGGATCAATACACAGACTGTCAATGAGAGGTGATCTGGTCATGGTGTGTAGGAAGAGGCCTATCACCTTCAAAATTATATATAATTTATACATTTATATTATATTTTTTTATAATTAATATAATATATATTGTATGTTTTAATATGAAATAACAAAATATAACCAAACTTAGAATGAAACCAAACCTGTTGGCCTATAGTGTGACCATAAGAGGAGAGTGTGATCATAAGAGGAGAGAGTCAGATACCCACAGTTCGAGAAAAAGAGGAGACCCACAATGTGAAAGAGAAGACACAGTGCGAAAGAGGAGACCCACAGTGTGAAAGAGGAGAGCGTCGACAAAGCCCGATACCCTAGCTAGTTGACCACTGTGTGAGCATAAGAGGACATATATGGATACCCTAGCTAGTCGACCACAATGTGACCGTAAGAGGAGAGAGTCGGATACCCACAGTGCGAGAAAAATAGGAGACTCACAGTGCAAAAGAGGATACCCACAATGCGACCAAAAGAAGAGACCCACATTGCGAGCAATGCCGCCAAAACCAATAATTTTTCCTTAGGAATATTTTCTTGCAAGTTGGTTTATATTCACATTAGCAAGTGGTGTAGACTTGGAAATACACATTCTTTGTTATGCAAATAAATTTAGATATTTGTTTTTAAATAATAGGACCTATAATGAAACATTGGATGTCACATTCAACCCAATGCAAGCTGCCTCCAATGCTTCAGTTTGGGTTAAATTCCAATTTCCACCTCTAGAATTGTGTGAAGAAGATTTGTAAGCCAATATCAGAGAAACTCGTCAAGTGCATCAAGGCTCCACCATATCCCAAGAAGGAATTATAACCATTGGAATAGTGCTAGAAAATAAACCCCATTAGAACATTAATATGCATCTTGTGTAATCCAGTAATAGAGGACAACATAATTCCTTAGAAAATAATCTTGATATAATGCATGGACCAAATTAATCAACAAGAAATCTCAACATGAACCTAGAATGGAAACAAAATACCTAAGGATCTAAGTTGACATATATAAAGAGGGTTAAATGAAAAATGACACCTAAACCATGAGGCCATCCTATAAAAAGGTATTTTAATAAATATTTACTTATATGGATACACCTAATATTTGGTGCACTTTTAAATATTAGTCATATGTGACTTCTAAAAATTTGTGACATGTTCATCTAAGAATGATGATTCTTGTCCAACTTTCAATAACTCTCTTACTATAAAATCACGGCTCTAAATTGATAATTAAAACCGCACTATGAAAAAGAAGAGAACATATTCTCATTAGATGACAAGACATAGTCCCTTCAAGCTGAAATATTCAAGTTGATTCCCCACTCCTAGGTTAAAATCCCTCAAAGGCATATTTAGCTACTTGTCGGTTGTCTTTCCCATGAGATAAAACTACATCAGATGGTTGGGCCAAGTGAAATTCCTTAGCAACATCTTTATCAAAATAGATAACCCCCACGTGCAGATTCTTAGAAGAAGGGTTTTTCCTCAAGTGGTGTATGCCAGCTGTGCTTCATTGTAATTCTCCTAGATTGGAGAAAACCATGCTTGTCCCATTGTCATAAGAGGATGCATCTATTATAGATATTTACTAAGGTATTCCCTTTTAGTATACCCTTATATTTGATTGTTATTGATATGGTAATTACCTTTTAGATATGGTAATGTTGGTGGAGCCATAGATTAGTAAGCCAAATGGAACAACAATCATCATCAAGTGGCATTGATCCTGGGGGATTTATCCTTCTTGGAGGTTTTTTGATGGTCATATCCTATCACCTCACTAGATGGGTTTAGTAGTATGTTTATACACTAACCCTTTTAACAATTGCAATGAAGAAATATCAAAGTGAGTAGAAATGTATGTGCAATGATGTTGCCACATTTGGTCTGTAACATGACTTCATCTTAATGATAAACATAAATGAAACTATATGCAACTTCATGCAAAAATGAATCTTATGCAACTATATGCAACTTATGAAACTATATGCAACTTTATGCAACTATATAACAACTATATGCAACTATATGCATCTATGCAACTTTATGAAACTTATCCAACTATCCAACTATGAAACTATATGCAACTTTATGCAACAATGCAACTTATGAAACTATATTGCAACTATATTGCAACAATACAACTTATGCAACTATGCAACTATATTGCAACAATGCAACTATGCAACAATGCAACTTATGCAACTATATGAAACTATATGCAACTTATGGAACTATGCAACTATATGCAACTATATGACAATTTTGTATGCAACTATATGCAAATATGAAACTATATGCAACTATATGAAACTTTATGCAACTTTATGCAACAATGCAACTTATGCAACTATATTGAAACTATATGCAACTATGAAACTATATGCAACTTTATGCAGCAATGCAACTTATGCAACTATATGCAACTATATTGCAACTATATGCAACTGTGTTGATACCACAAATGTATATTGGCACGATAACTTATCTTCTTGTTTTAACGAATGTAGCTACCACAAAATAGGTATTTTTCAGATCTATATTCCCCGAGTGATGATCAAGATATACTAGGAGAGGTTGAAAGTGAGACATGTTGTACTAGATCTACCGGTTCTAGATCAACTAGATTTGAAAAGGTAAGGAAACGATTTCGTATACACATGCAATTTTTTATTGCCAACGGAGGGTCATGTAATTATGATGTTGAGAGAATAGGTGACATTGTGTTTTCCTTGAGGTATAAACATCTAGTGCAACAATGGGCACCTAAGGAGCTACCTCAAGTGGACACATATTTCTTCATTAGTGGGAGGATGTATTGCATTGCTCCATCCTTGCATGGATTGGGGTTATTTTCCATGGACATCATAAAGGTTGGCTATGTCACTGTAACTAAATGGATGGAGTATGTCGGACCATTATACAAATACAATCATTGGTTGATGTTGGTCTAATATACGCGAAGTATGCAGAGATACGGAGTTGCCACAAATTATATACAACTAGTAGATAACAATCAAAATAAAGGGGAAACTATGTATATTGATGGATGGACAAAAGCTACTGGAAACATTGTGGGATTTATAAATAGTACATGACCAGTGGCAACAACTAAGAAACCAAATTGCATATTTGAGGGACACAAAGGAAATCACATATTTGTATGTGCAACAAAAACAATAGTTCCAGGTGAAGAGTTATTGATCAATTACAACTTAAATCGAATAGATGGAGGGGGTGCGGCTATGGGGGTAAATATATTACATACCATTCAACTCAACCTTTGATCAATCATTGTTACAATTTATCGCTGCAATATTTCAATTTTTTATTGCACATATTTCAATTTTCATTATTTATTTTTTGATATTACTGCAATATTTCATTTTTTTAATGTTACAGGTGAACTTCATAACTTTTGTTGATTGATTTATTGTGTCAACTTCTGTCTAGGGTGACCATGGCAGAAAATTACCTGCTACATATGTCCAGGGTGACCGTGGAAAGACACCCATTGTACCTCAATAGGTAAATGTTAAATATAGTAACAAATTGTGACTACAACAACTAAATTTCTGAAATTTCATCATTTGTTTTTTTGATATTACTGCAATATTTCATTTTTTTAATGTTATAGATGAATTTCATAACTTTTCTTGATTGATTTATTGTGTCAACATCTGTCGAGGGTGACTGTGGCAGAAAATCACCCACTACATCTATCTAGGGTGACTGTGGAAAGGCACCCATTGTCCCTCACCAAGTAAATATTAAATACAGTAACAACTTATGACTACAACAACTAAATTTCTGAAATTTTATTATTTTTTTCTTATATTACTCCAATATTTCATTTTTTAAATGTTACAGGTGAATTTCATAACTTTTGTTGATTGATTTATTGTGTCAACTTCTTTCCAGGGTGACCATGTCCAAAAATCACCCACTACATCTGTTCAAGGTGACCGTGGAAAGGCACTCGTTGTGCATTAGCAGGTAAATGTTAAATATAGTAATAACTTATGACTACAATAACTAAATTTCACAAATGTTAAAGTTCATCTCATTAATGTAATTCATCAATGTATTGTGGCATGGTCAACATGGGAAGGAGCCCATTGAGGATATTGATGAGGAGGAGATATTTTATTCCACTAACCCAATAACAATTGTAATGAAGGCCTTGAACAAGGCTAAAATAGAATACCTAGGTTTTCTTAGCAAAAGACCCTTGACATAGGAGGACAGGGAAAGAATTGTAGAGCTACAAAATACAATAATTAATTTTGGGGTAAGTGGCATATTCACATATTTTTATCAGCTATGACAATTTCATATCCGTTTTTTTGTTTTCTATTTTCTATATGATCTGATAAAGTAAAGTTTTCCATTTGTAGGTGTTTTTAAACCCCGTGCGCAGGGAACCTATGGATCCTACAACTGATATAGGTAGAAGTGATGGTCCAATGCAAAGAAAATGTCGACATAGCAAAGGGCAGGTGAGGAATTTTTAGCCTCCCGAGTTTCCCCTCAAATCCATTGATGAGTGCAATGATTTTGATCAACATGACATGTCGGAGCATGATGAGATGGATCCTGGGACTCCACATGACTCTAGAAAGGAACATATTGTTGATGGAGACGAAACTATTATTCATGGAGAAAAATGAATTAAAAACACTGGATCACTAGATTTCACCTATATGGTGTTTGACGCATGTGTTCCAATCAAGATTCAAAAGATTTCGGGTAATTGTTAATTAATTGATTCATTTTTTTCATGAAATTGAAATGGACATTTGTTGAGATTATTATAAATTAATGGATAACATGTTTCTGCAGGAAACAATGTTTTCTATAGAAACTTAAATGAGAAATTATTGGAGATGTTTGGCCCCACCATTCACACACGGTGGAATACACAAGATAGAAAAAAGAAAGATGATTTAATAGACCACATGGTATACTTGTTCAGCAACACTTTCAACAAGAAAGTGGTTACAAAGTTAGTCAGCGAGAATTTAAAATATACGAGGGCCCAGTATAGGGAGAAATTGCAATTAGACCTCAAGCATGAGCGCCCTCCCATGGTTCCAGAGAAAGAGTCGAAGGCCATGTGTTAAGAACCAAATATCAATATAGCATAGAAAATCCTCAGAAAAAGTACTCAACGCCTTGAAAAAGAGAGAATTTCAGATAATAAGCCTCTTCAAGGGGGCAACCTCCTTTTACCCGACTTAAATGTTCAAGTATAAGATGATTCAAAATGAAAATGTCTCCTTGGTATATATAGGAGACTAGGAGGTATAATTACAACTAATGGCCTAAAGACTACATAAATAAAATAACATTACTAATCTAATATGTCCCAATTAAGGGGTACTGAGCCAATATTAGGGCTTAACATGCCCCTCCCCTTGAGACAAGTGTTGTCCGCAATGCTTCAGTAACTCTGGATGCTTCTATATAAAAGACTCATCTTCCCAAGTGGAATCTTCAGTCTGTAGTTTCCTTCATTTAATGAGATACTCTGAAATGGATCTATTCCTCAGTTGGCAAATTCTTGTGTCAGTGATGGCTTCAGGATCCAATACGATTTTTCCTTCCTCGTCAAGTTCTGGAAATATAGTTTGAACTGGGATTTTGTCACCTATAACCTTCTTTATTCATGAAACATGGAAAACTGGGTGTAGTCATGAAGATATAGGCAGCTCCAATTTGTATGTCATAGTACCAATATTTTTCAACACCTTATAAGGTCCATAGTACTTTGGTGATAATTTATTATCGTTCTTGGCTTGCTTTAGGGACATCTGTTTGTATCGTTGTAGTCTTAAAAATACCCAATCCCCTACTTCAAAACTTCTTTCACTGTGATGTTGATCTGCTTATTGTTTCATGCAATTTTGTGCCATGGTCAGGTTGTCCTTTAAGATTTAGAGAACTTGTTGTTGATTCTCGATGTGATCTTCCACTGCTTGAACCTTAGATTTTTCTTTTAGAGAAGAAATGATGGAAGGAGGGTGGTATCCATAAAGTGCCATAAATGGTGTCATTTTTTTTGCAGTACGAAAGGAAGTGTTATACCACCATTTTGCCAAGGGTAACCATTTGAACCATTGTGTTTGTTTATCAGAGACAAAGCAACGAAGGTATCCTTCCAGACATTTGTTCACTATCTTGGTTTGTCCATCATATTGAGGATGATAGGATGAGCTATGAGCCAATTGAGTACCCA
>ML778766.1:372568-389779 GCA_009831015.1 Picea engelmannii
ATGATTGTAACCATTGGATTCCTAGTACAACATCTACACCACCCATGGGTATAGCAATCATTGGACTATTCATTACATATTCCCCCATAGTAAGATTGATCTTATTGTATTTTCCTGAGCAATTGATAGTTCCTCCATCTGCATTCATTACTTGAAACTCTGGCGCTGGATATACAAAGCAATTGAGATCTTTGGCTAATTTATAGTGAATGAAATTATGAGTACTTCCAGAATCAATTAGGACTATTACCTTTTCCTTTTTGATGTATCCTTCGATCTTGAGGGTTTGAGAAGTGCTAATTCTAGCCAATGCATTACACGATATCGTGGGAGTCAACTCTTTAGATGAAATTGCTTCTACATTTTCATCTTGAGATGGTTCTTGTTCTTCTTTTTCTTCCTCTTCACAATCTATGTAGAATAATTTCTTCTCACCACACTTATGCCCCTTACTGTACTTGCTGTCACAATTAAATCATAAACCTTTTGCTTTTCTTTCCTCCAATTGTTCAGGTGTCAACCTTGTAGGTTGAGGTGTTTTAGAAGAAGGAGCATTGTTCTCTCTATAGATGTTAGAATTGGTCCTTCTAGTAGTCATAGCCATATTTTTACTTTCAACATTTCTTGCCACCTTAAATGCATTCTCCAATGATTTGGGTTCCCAAAGGTGAACCTCATGTTGAATGTTATCCTTTAAAGTTTCTATGAGTACATCAATCAAGTGGTCATCTGGAATATTGGTTACCTTTATATTCAATCTTTGGAAGTTCTCAATGTGCTCGGTAACTAAACTCTTTTGCTTGAGATTTATCAATTGGCTAAAGAAGGTATTGCTCCTTGTATCCTCATAGTGTGTTATCACTTCTTCTGTGAAAATTTTCCAAGTGACGAGTGATTTGCAAGAACAAAGCCATCGATACCATACAAATTGATTAGGTTCTAAATATAAAGAAGCAATTCATACCTTTTGTGTATGTGGCACATTATGGAGATCAAATAATTGCTCCATCTGAAGTATCCATGTGATTGGGTCCTTTCCATCAAACTTCCTCATATCAATCTTAGGAACGTGGTTGGTCTTCAAACCAAAGTTGGAGTTTCTCCATTCTTGATTCACATTCCTTGTGTCCTCATCATGAATTTCATGGGATGCATTTTTTGTCTTTCAGGTGTGTTCTCTATTACAAAATTTTTCAATAATTCCATGATCTCCCCTTTTAAACCATATATCTTAGTATCCAACCTAGATTCCATTGAATCCATCTTAGTATCCAACTTAGCTTCCATTGAATCCATCAACTTAGCTTCCATTGAATCCATCTTAGTATCCAACTTAGCTTCCATTGAATCCATCTTATTTTGTAGTTCATTTATGTCCCTATGCATTTCGTCACCTTTATCAAGAGTCCAAGTAGGATTTTATGGAGGCTTATTTGGTGTAGAAGTTCCCTTTTTGGGTGGCATGTTGGCCAAGTATCACTTTTGAACCTTGATTTTGAGGTGGTTGTGCTAGACAATATTTCTTCTATTGTGTCTCCCAAGTTTCATCCCTTCTGGTTATGAAAATTTCCTTTATGTATTTCTCTGATATTTCTTCTCTGCAATGCCATAGTTCTGATCAAAATTGGATGTGCCAAGTGGAATTTACCTTAACTTCCCCACAACTTGTTGATTTTTGGCCTTTCCAGGAGATCTCACTTGTATAGTTTGCCCCACACAAAATAATTGATATAAAATTATGAAACTCGCACTAGAAATATGACAGACTGTCCAAAATCCAATGCGACCAGTCCCACACAATTTGGATACTCTAGGAAGAAGTTATGATTGTTTTACCTAGAAAACCTTCTTGAGACTAGTCAATAGGACTAGTTAGATACCCTATCTTACACAGGGTGTATCTACAAATTTATGATGACCCAGAAGCTGAACATTTTAAAAAATATGCCTTACTTATTTTTGTAAATATCCTCCAAATATCAGGGTCTGAAATGTTACAAAAATATTTTTATAGCGAAAATTCTGCAATGACTCAGTTCAGGATGATTCCAGAACCCTATCTTGTACAGGCTGTATCTCCGAATGTATAAGGCCTCAGGAGCTAAATTTTGAACCCAACGTACCTTGTTCAGTCTACTAAATATCCTCCAAGCCGTTCCTTCTGAAATATTGTATAAAAGCAGTTATAGTGAAAATTCCAAGGTGTCTCAGATGTAGCAGCGAAAACCCAAGACCTTGAGCTCTGATACTATATGTTAAGAACCAAATATCAATATAGCATATAAAATCCTCAGAAAAAGTACTCAATGCCTTGAAAAAGAGATAATTTCAGATAATAATCCTCTTCGAGGGGGCAACCTCCTTCTACCCCACTTAAATGTTCAAGTACAATATGATTCAAAATGAAAATGTCTCCTTGGTATATATAGGAGACTAGGAGGTATAATTACAACTAATGGCCTAAAGCTGACAAAAATAAAATAAAATTACTAATATAATATGCCCCAATTAAGGGGTAATGAGCCAATATTAGGGCTTAACACCCTGATAGAGGATGCAAAGGAGAACTTGTTTAAAAACAAGGAAGACATCTATGAGCTAGTCAATCAAGGTACAACACATATCATATTATCAGTGAAATATGATCATTATGTTTTTCTTTCCTGTTTTAAGTAACAATTCTGATATTTATTTATTTTCAAAAATTCCATATGTAGGCTACCAGACACCTCCAAAGCAACCAAGGTCAGAGTGGAAAAACATGGGCAGCATAAACTAGGATAAGGTGGCTATGGAAAACTAAAATCCGGAATCGTAAGATTTAAATGATTAACTGTGGTTAATATTTATTTAACAGTAGCGAACAAATATATGTTTTTGTTATTGGTATTTTTAATGGTGTTATGCATCGCAATTAAATATGTTTGAAACTGCTACCATCGAGGAGAACCTAAAGATTGCTTACAAGCATAGTTTTAAAAGTGTGATTGAATATAGAAAAATCTTGGGCCAGACTCCTATCTCCCTATCCACGTAGGTAAATAAAATAATTAAGGAAACCGAAGTAGCATGCCTGTAAAGTCTATTCATATATTATTATATCACCATTAACTAAGTATGTATGTTTGTTTTCAAGCAACAGTGCTACTGTAACAGTGAATCTAGCGGTATTCAGTGGACACCACTTCATACAAGGGTGGACATGTCCAATGATAGTGGGGACCAGAGTACCCATTCTGGTATGTATGCTTCATAATTAGAAATATTTACTGTGATTGTAGATATTTATTTCCTGACTTATACTTATATATTGTCTTCTCAAAATTGAAGAGCATGTACCTCAGGAGGGTGAACTGCGAGAGGAACCAAGTGGACAAGAAATTAATGCACCAACTGTCACAACTCCACAAATAGGTAAATAGAAATAATGTTATTTTAATCAAAATAATGAATTAATTATTTCAATTATATTTCAACATATCGATATGATCATTTTCGTTGTTTCAATTCACGACCCTGCACAGATGCCTCGATTCTCTTCTCAGGGACATACTAGAAGTATGGTACATGAGCGCATGGAAACACAAAAAATAGAAGGACAGGTCACACGAAAAACAATTTCCTTGGATGACTATGATACCCCAATTGTCAACTTTATGAATGTAAGAAAACATAAATCAAAGAAAAATTAGATGTATAAATTCATGACTTGTATTTGGATGTTTATCGATGTTTATCGATGTTTATATGTTCATATTCTTCAATGTTTATATGTTCATATGTTTTGATGAATATCCTAGTTATGCATGAATGTCTATATGTTTTCTATATAAACAAAATCATTTGTTGGGTATGGGGAATTGAGAGCGATGTGAGGAGGGGGGGGGGGAGGGGCCATATGAGCTTCCACCTTCATGTGTTTGGCCCTGTTCAGTAGAGAATAACGTATTCTTAAAACAAAGAGAATCTTATTAAGGTATGGGACCACTTAAATTTTTTCTAGAGTATTTTACATAACTAAATGCGTGTTTATTTGCTTATATATTATTTAGTCATATAAAGAATTTGTCTTTTATGATTCATGTAGGTCTTGGTGATGGAAATGCATCTCGTGGAAAACTATTATCAAGTTGTATGGGCTAATGGATCTGGCGAAATGAAAATGATAAGATAAGGGTTTTGATGTGTTTTTTAAAGTAGGCTTTATACTAGTAAAAGTTCACAATCCTCATGAAAGGATAGAATTGCATTTTTGGTAAACAAGCATCAATATTTTTAACAAACTATGAATCATAGACTGTGGGAAAAACTATTTTTTGTATTCTTACATTGACCAATACAACTATAATAGATTTTTAGTACAAAATCTTAACCACACACACACACACACACACACACACACACACACACACACACACACACACATATGAACCCTAAGTAAACAAATGATAAAAGATAAAGGGAGAATATGCACTGATAGGAGTGAATGAAGATAATAATATGAATAATGGAGTGGAGAGTGCACTCTAGACTTGAATTGAATGATACTTGCATCCAACATGTCTCATTGTAATGTATGTTGTGATAGATGTGTCTTCTCACTATAATGTATGTTTCTATGTCCATCATGGGATTCCTAGAGCACCACCTATCATTCATGATCCAACACATAGTAGTCAAGAATCCCATCCATTGCTAATGTGTGCAAGTACCATATGATTAACTAATAATTTGTATCCTTAATTATGAGCTATCAATCTTTACTATCATTGTATTCTTCTAGTGCATGTAGATTTATATTTGAATTTGGAAATATTAGAGAAGAATTCAAGAACTACTTCCATGAAAAATATGTCTACATTCAACACTTTATGAGCTATCCCAACATTGTTCCAATTGTGGATTTTCAAGAGGTGATTAGGTCCCACATTTTATTTACCTAGTTTAACCACCACTTCAAAATCAAACTCCTAAAATAGTAGCAAACATTGATAGAATCAACCTTCCAACATTGTATTTGTTAACCAAATACTTGACCACTAAATTATCAATGGACAACTTGAAGGACTGGTCCAAAAGATAATACTTGAAATTTTGTAGCATATATGCCATCACCAGGCCTATGCCTTTTCCTTATCATATAAGAAGGTCTATGGTTTGAGCCCGTATATCACACCCTCTTTTTCAGTTAATAACCAAAGATGCAGAATTCATGTGGACAGTTGAATGTGAAACAAGGTTTGGACAAATCAAAGAAATGCTCTGTAAGGATCCTATACTTCGAGGACCAGATTGGAAGCTTCTGTTTCATATTTCATCTAACGCTTCTCACATGGCATTGGGAGTTGCTTTGGGACAGTAGGAGGATAAGAAACCATACGCAATATACTACATCAACAAGAACTTGACTCCAACTGAACTAAATTATACAGTAACAAACAATGTATTCTTAGCAGTCATTTACGTTGTTAATAAATTATGACACTATATTACAGGTTATCCCACTTTTGTGCACACAGATCATGCAACCATCAGGTATCTCATGAAAAAACCTGTAACTCTGGGTCATATCATGAGATGGTTATTATTACTGCAAGAATTAGATATCACCATCGTGGATTGCCCTGTGAAGGATAATGTGGTTGCAGATTTCTTGTCTAGATTAGAAAATTATACACAAGGGGAACCTATAGAAGATAGTTTTCTAGACAAACACCTTTTTTCAATTTCTACTCATATTCCATGGTATGCAGATATTGCTAACTATCTTGCTATAGGAAAGGTGCCTCAACATTTTCCTTATAGGGAACGGTGGAAGATCATCCATCACAGTGCCCGTTACACATGGATTGAGGGATTCCTCTTTTATAGTGGGCCTGACCAAAAAATACAATGTTGCATAGGAGAAGATGGTATTTATGATGTCTTGAAGGCTACTCATGATGGTCCCTGTGGAGTCCATTTTGCAGATAAACGAACAGGTCACAAAGTGCTGCAAATGGGGTATTACTGGCCCACCATTTTTCAAGATTCAAGGAAGTATGTCTGGGGGTGTGATAGATTCCAATGAATGGGGAAGCCTTGTAAAGCAGACGAAATTCCCTTGAACCCCCATGTATCCTTTGAGCCTTTTGAAAAATCGGCCATTGATTTCATAGGACCATTCAATCCCCCCTCAAAACAGAAAGTCCATATTCTGGTATGCATGGATTATGTAACAAAATGGGTTGAGGCGAAGGCAGTTTTAAAAGAAATTGAGCAGGTTGTTTCAAACTTATTGTTCGAAGAAATGTTTGCTCAATATGGATCCCCTAGAGAAATAGTCTCAGACAGAGGAGCACAGTTCACATCACATTTGATAGCAGGGTTAATGAAGAAATACGAGATCAAGCACATGATAACAACTCCATATCATCCCCAGGAAAATGGTTAAGTCGAGAGAAAAAATAACGTACTAGAAACTATCCTCACAAAAACTGTAGCAAGTCATCGTCGATATTGGGTGGAAAATCTACCTAAATCACTATGGGCATGCAGGACAACTTGGTGGAATACAATGGGATTTTCTCCATATGAGCTTGTCTACGGAAAATCGCCTTTGTTTCCCATAGAGTTCGATATTAAAACATTTAGAATAGCCTTGGAAGTAGGTTTGGATATTTCAAAATCCCAAAAACATTGTCTAGAGAAGCTAAGCGAGATAGATGAAATTCAATTAGCGGTTGTCCAGAATGATACTAAACGAGATAATACTTTGGTTTCCACTACTCCGAGTTTTCGCTATTCTAGTCGCTACTACTCTATGTGTCATTACTTCAAAATTGTCATTGTACGATATGTCGTTACTACAGTTGTCTCTACTCCTGTTTCCACCACTTTGGTTGCCGCTACTTCGAGTGTCGTTACCTCAAAATCATCACTGTACGAGATGTCATTACTGTTGTTGTCTCTACTCCCATCACTGCTACTCTGGGTGTCATTACTTTAAAATTGTCAATGTACCAGATGTCGTTACTTCAAGGTGTTTCCACTCTAGTCGCCACTACTCTTTGGTTGTCTCTACTCTTGTCGCCACTACTCTCTAGTTTCCGCTACTCCTACCACTACTACTATGATTGCAGTTACTCGTCTACACTCCTGCCAACATGGATACCAATATTTCAGTTGCCACCACTTCCGATGTCACCGCTTGATTCGATGTTGTCATATTTTTTGACTGAATACGGCATTATTCCTGCGATGATGCTTCTCCATAATAGGTGATTCACCAGGTACCTCCTCAACCAAATTTAATGGATTTGGATAATATTACACATGGAATAGGAATTCGCACCCGAGTACGGTATTAAATTTAAGTTTGGGGGGGATTTTATGTCTTTTCCCAAAGAGTCATCATTACCCTCTTTAATCACACAATTTCTCAATCATTACTTAAAACGTTTCGACATCGTTGTACGCATAGGGATTGGACACACCCACCAAACCATTAATCATCCACCAAGATATTAAATTCATTGTCATATTGTTATCATTACTTACATTCCACATCATTTAATTTAAAATATATATATATATATATATATATCCATGACTCTTTGCACTACACATTTTCCGCAAAACTGCTTTGCGTGTCATTTCTCCTGAACTGGTCCCCGGTACTCCTTCAGTAGGCACACTCGACGGAACAAAATGGGTGGTGGAGAAGTAAGGTATGACCCAACAAATACTACACAGGTCCATCGAAATCCGAAAGTCTGGAAAATTTTCCAGAATGCAGGTTGGGACGTGTATTTCGAGAGGTTACATGGATTTGATGTAAACATTATAGCATAATTTGCCCAAAATTTGGATGACCACTCCTCCACAGTCCATGGATTAAAAATTAGAGTCATGGAGGAAACCATTTTAGCATCTAGTGGGTTGCCAATATTCGGTCAACAATGGTTTGTCCGGAAAACACCACTCCCAGAATTTCCAGAGTTGTTTCTGTGTGAAGGTGAAGAAGTAAAGCCAAAAGGGAAAGGATACAAATAGAGTTGTCTGCCACGTCCATGGGCCAAGGTATCATTTTTTGTCATAAGGTATCTAACATGCGAAGGTCTCCCCTCTACCATTTACAAATATCATCTCAAATTGTTCACATCTCTGCGCTTCCAAAAATGCATAAACATGCGCTATTTCTTGTGGAATAATGTTCATTGGATGGTTCAAGAAGCTCAATGCTCATGCTAGCCACTCAAAACACTCACAAATCATGGCCTTGTTAAGCTACTAGTCATGCATGTGCTAGAGAAAACCCCTATGATTTGGCTGTAGTTCATAAGACTCTCGGAAGAGGAATTGGTAGAACGTCTCCCAGAAGTAGAAGAAACCATAGCAGAGAGAGACGGGCTTAGAAATTTAGCATAGGTGGCTAAAAATATTGCAAAAGGGTAGAGAATGGGTGCTGATACACATTAATTAGCCTAGCTGAAGATGAGAAAACAGGGAAAGCATCAGTGGAAGTTAGATAAGTTGGGGGAATGAGACATGTCATTAACCTAGATTCAGAAGAAGGGGAAGAAGAGGGTTCTATTCCTCCAAACCCTTTTTCTAAACAATAAAGAGATGCTACTACTCCCTCATCAGATGAACAAGAAAGAGATGTTGCTACTCCCTCAGCAGATGAACAAGAAAGAGACATTGTTATTCTTCCTGCAGATGATCATGATATGGATGATGATATCCCTTCGTCTGATGAGCAGGAGAGGAATGTTTCTACTCCTCCAATCTATGAACAAAAGGTAATTGACGTTGTCACACAAGAACCAACACCAGAAATTTCTGAATTTTCTGTCTGTGAAGATGGTGAAGCTACTCCTCTCATCGGTTAGCAGGTAATGACTAACATTGTAACAGAAGAACCAACATCATAACAAGCCATCCCTGAAAACCCTATTTTTGAAGACACAACAACTACTCCTCTAGTTTGTGAGCAAGAAATGACTAACATTGTTATGCAAGAACCACCGTCAGAGCATGCTGCTCCCGAAAAAGATGAACCAGAGTTGGGTGTTGCTATTCTAGGGGAAGTGTGAGTTAAATAAGAGCCAGGCATAGAGGCTACAGACAATGAAGCTCAGAATGAGGTTCCTCCTAGGGGATGGGCTGAAGGAATTCCTGTCAAACAGGAATTTGTCAAATTTTGTGCAAGGAGAAGAACCCCTATTTAGGACCGTTATAGGAAAACCTTTAGAGAAAGTCTTCAATTGAGGATTGAGAATTCCAAGCTAAAGAAGTAGGTGCTCCACCTGAAGAAACAAGCATGAAGATACAAAATAATTTCCAAGGAAGTAGTGAGGAGAAATGTCAAGGAGACTATTTCGGCAACTACCCAAACCGTCGATACTCCCATAGTATCGGCAGCTACTCAAACTGTTCATACTCCTAGAGTAACAATAGCTACTCAAATCGAGTTGGTTTTGCATACAGTAGCTACTCAGATAGAGCCTATCTTGCACACCTCTACAGTACCAACAACCACTTAGACTGAGCCTATTTTTCACACTTCCACGGTAAAAAAATCTACTCAAGATGAGCCAATGACATATACAACTGAATCTCAAGTAGTTTTGTTGAAATCCAAGATACAGAAGTGGAAGAAAACTATAGCTCAGTTTCGGATAGGATTTTTCCCTTCTTTAGTACACCTAAGGACATTGAAATACATAAGGGAGCAGGCTTCTAGAGTCATTGGTGACTATGAGGAAAATTTGGAAGAAGCGAATAACAAGGGCGAGAAAAAGAGGTAAAAGATTACAAATATGGAGGCATAGATACAAAGGTTAAGACATGACAAACAAGAGATGTATGATATCATCCAACAGGTAGTAACGTGTTGCTCCCCTTCTCTCAACTATTCACTGTTCCTTCATGATCAATATTTATTTTTCTTTCTAGAATGTATTTACCAGGAGATGGTTTATAATATTAAAGACCCCATACAATTTATTAGGATTTTGAAAAGTCATGAAATCCTCACACAACATCTCATGTGTGAAATGTACATGCACAAGTACCTGCTAAGATATGATCAAAAATTCAATCCAGTTCCTTATGTGGGAGATGTCCAATTGAGGGCCTTCCTTTCCTACACCATTAACCAGGTGAAGTGGAAGAAGGAACCTGATTCTTTCGATGAAAATCAAGTACACAGACCCCTTCAGGTTAAAATGGATAACTTTCAAGTTACACAGATCATCAAAAAACGTAACTATTTCAGATGGATTTCCAATTGGCCACAAAATATGGAAACTACACAACAATGGTGTGTTGATCTTTACATAAAATAGTTGACCCATTTCAAGGAAGAGGCACTTGAAAACTGTGACCAGAGATGGGCCTTATCACCACCTGCTGTCAGGGAACGGGAAGCATTTGGGGCTCCCAATTTTCATAGAATATAACTTGTATAAGATTTTGTGGGGTTTGATGGCTAGGTTTGATATTTTCATTCCCCATCATCTAGATGCCACTTGATCAATATCAACCTAATTACAAGGTCCAGGGAGAATGGTGGAAGGATATAATATTGACTGGGGGATATAAGTTTCGAGGGGTAGATATGGTTGAGGCATATGACATAGCAGAACTTCATGCCCATCATCAAGATTCCAACCCAGATATGCGAAAGAGACGACCTGCATGAGGACGTGCACGTGACTAAAGTTTGGGGGAGATGTTGGCCCATGAAATTGCTTGTTTTCTATGACCTTTTTCTATCCTTATTTACCTCCATTTCTATATTCTTTGAGATATTGTGTGTAACCACAAGGGTAGTAATGCACCTCTATTATTTCATTGTGTGTATTAGTTCAAAAATGTTAGAGATTGGTTGGAGGTTTACCAAAGAGAATCAATAATCTCTGAAATCTTGCAGGAACAGAGAAAATTCATTCTGGCAAGATGATACGGTCAAGGATGCAGTGCAGTCCTCTGGTTGAAGGTGCAAAAGTGGACCTGTTCCATGGTCCAACATTAGGTTCTATTAATCGGTTCAGCCTTTGTGTATTTTTAGGAAGAGTTTTTACCCTAATATTGGGATGCTTTGTGCTCCACGAATTGTATAAAAGGCCTAACAGAGATAGATAAGGGATTAACCAGTCAGACATCTAGCTAGGAGTTGTCCTGTCTCAAGACTACAACCTATGTAATCTCATTTTATTTAATGAAAATCGATTTTCTTCTGAGTTTTTGAGTTTTCATGGCAGTTAGTTCACCACAGCCTTGATCGGGGAGTTGGTCCCACTCTTTTGGTCAGGTGTTGTCAGCTTATGATATAGTTTTTTGTGGAATCTGTTAGATCGGTGTGTTATGCTTCATTTACAGTTTTCCTACTTCATTTGAATGTTACAGTTATTTATGTTTAAGCACCAATAATCTAGTTTATGTTTTTTATTTTACTACAATTATTGTTTACTTACATGATCAATATTGAAATAATAATAGTCTACCCATACAATGCATGATAGCCTGTAAAACATTCAAGCCCCTAGGTTGACAAATTAAATGTATTAGGTGGTAAATCTAGACGATTAACTTTGATTTATTTCATTTATATGAGTGTGAGTAACCTTCCTTTTTTTGGTAAGGGAGTGACTCAACCACAAGGCTACAAGTTCCTCATCCACAAATCTACAAACATAGTTGTTGAAAGGGTGTGAATGCCTTTAACCTCATCCTGTGATTATCCCTTCACGTTAATAGGTTAAATTTGATATTCAAGGTAATTATTGTGACCAGTCTATATTAATATCGATTAATGGTTGTGAGTGCATTGAAGTCGATAAGTAAAGGGTTGGCCCACTCTCACAAGCATAGTGATAGATTTAAAAAGACCACATCTCCCATATTGTCCCCTAGGGATACCCCTAACAAATTGTTTTTTACCTCTAGTTCAGAGCTCCAATATCTCAATTAAAACAATTCATTCAAGGGAATGTATTTTATCTTCCCCTTCATCCCATGGTGTCTTGGGTTTCCCTTTTTGTCCACTAAGACAGACACCTAATAAGTCCCAAAACCCCCTCTGATAAGCCCTTCTCACATAAGAAACCCTTTGAAGGGTCAATCACACATGAAAATATTGAGTATGGGTCAATCACGAATCCCAACATCCAGCTTCTCATGTAGTTTTTTTTTTTCAAAACCTACAGGAAGCGTGGAAATATCAACGATAGTTCATCGCAAGGTAATGAATGTGTTTTATTAAGCATGGAAATATCGACAAACTTTCGTCGCAAGGCAATGAATACGTTTTATTAAGCGTGGCAATATCGACGAAAGTTTGTTGCACTTTTCCATGGTTTTGTGTCACACATATAGCATCAACATCATAAATATTTTCTCTGCAAACATTTTCATCGCTATTGCCACACCTTTTCGACACAACGTTCCACACTTTTATGTTGGATGTATGACATTTGCATCGTAATCTGTTGGTAAGTTTTTTACTTTGGCACGGTTTTTCATCCCTATTGCGATGAAGTTTCATCATTATTTCCATTATTTATAAGCTAAAACTATATTGAGGATGATGACACGTGGAGGGGTTGTTTCATCATTGTTTCCATGAATAACGGGTTCGTGGATATAGCAACAAAAAAATGTTCCACGAAAAATAATCATTGCTTTCATGGAAAGTGCGACAGATATGTGTGGCATCCAAGTATGCACACTTTTGTGCACTCTCTCATCCCTTCAAAGCTAGTACAGTTTCCACCGCATTCATGGAGATAGTTCAAAAGCTACATGGCAGCCCAAATATTATTGTAAGCGACAGAGATCCCATATTCACTGGACATTTTTGGATAGAATTATTTTCTTGTTTGGGTACTCAATTGGCTCATAGCTCATCCTATCATCATCAATCTGATGGACAAACTGAGATAGTGAACAAATTTCTGGAAGGCTACCTTCGTTGCTTTGTCTCTGATAAACAAACACAATGGTTCAAATGGTTACCCTTGGCAGAATGGTGGTATAACACTTCCTTTCACACTGCAACAAAAATGACACCATTTATGGCACTTTATGGATACCACCCTCCTTCCATCACTTCTTCTCTAAAAGAAAAATCTAAGGTTCACGCAGTGGAAGATCACATCGAGAATCAACAACAAATTCTCCAAATATTAAAGGACAACCTAACCATGGCGCAGAATCACATGAAACAACAAGCAGATCAACATCGTAGTGAAAGAAGTTTTGAAGTAGGGTGCATCCAATGGTTCCTGGAACTTTGGTGATTCTCCCTCTGATAATTTCAATTGTCCGTCCAAATTCCCCAAAGACTCTTGAAATACCTTGGTGTCTTCTTCTTCTTACTTAAGTTCTGCGAAGGATTTTCATACTTCACTCTTCCTTTGAACACTTCAAAGGTTCTAACCCTTATGAATTTGGACTCTCACTATAACTCCTAGAATCGAAGGAATCCTTGCATGCACACCTTGCGAAATTCACAATAACCCCTGGTTATTTCACTCTTCAACTATGTGCACTCCTTTGCAACAACAATTCTTCAACCGTTCTCCTCGGTTGGAAAATTCTGAGACTTCAACTCATCGGTGCACACCTTGCACGACTCTATGCGATACCTACACTCCAACTGGTATAATAATAACGGTATCCCTCCTGAGATTTTCTAAGATAAAACTCAGAACTCTATCAACACACTTTATGTGGACCTTCATTGCACTCCTTGCAAGAATCCTCAGGATGAGAAACAATTGAAACTCATACTTCTCCTCTCATAGACTTCATACATTCAACATGAAATCAAGAGCATATACACAAATAGCATTGGAAACACATGCATAACAGAGAACAAAAGCAAAACTGTAAACATACCATTAAAATAGATGTAAACAACAACCACCACAACACCATGAAATGGAATTAAAGAATTTTTATATTAATCCCAGTGCTCCTGTAGATGGTTCAATAGAAACAACTATCTTCTTATACCATCCTACAATTTATGTTCTTCTCTATGCTCTTACTCTCTACAACTCTACAACTTATAATGATAATTATCCCTCAATACAATACCTAAGAGGGAGCTTTCTAGAGTTTTCCCTATTACAACTATAGCTATCTAATCATAATTGAAGATAACTACATTACATTCATTAAAATTAAATGTAAATGTGTTGAACCTACACAGAATAGATCTAGATAAACAATAATACACACATTTGCAGAGAGAATTGAAGAAGGAAGAACAAGGAGAGAAAGAATGGAAGAATTCTCATTAACCGTTTGCACTCTCAAAGAGTGAATAGTTTACAATAGATATATGATACATGAGTAACTAATGCACCATAGTGGTGGTATAGAGTGATATGGACACACACCAACAGTTATGAGAGTGAACTTCCACCTAGTCTAGTCTCTTAGGCAGTTACGGGAGTGAACTGCCACCTAGTTGAGTTAACTAGTCAACTAGTCTTTAGTTAACTGACTGAATAGAGAGTAGTGAGGAGTTAACTTAGGGAATCAAGTGTAATTCACTAGTTTGGTAATGATCCCAATGCAAGTTCACCTTAGCATGGTAATGATCTCAATGTGGCATTGTGACAAAACCAATGCAACATCTAAACTCAACTCAACTAGTCAAACTGAAGTGTCAACTGAAAGAGAATATTATCCAGGTGGAATATTCTACCCTAAAATATAGGAGACTGGATAATGACTAATTATGACTAATAAACAAGGAAAAACCTTAGGAAAAATAAATCCTAGGTGTGTGTGAAGTAACTCCAACACCCCCCCCTAAACATCACTATGGTGAAAATAAAGAATGGGTCTCAGCAACGAGGCCATGTTAGGTACCCAAATACAAAAGACAGACTGAAATAAATGAGGAAAGAAGGAAGACATCATGGGAAAAAAACCCCCTCAAATTAAAATGCATAAAAAAATAAAATGAGAAGGAACAAAAACTAGTTGCTAAGCAACCACATCCTTCACTCCAAGAAGCCCTCGCAAATGTGCAAGTTTGTGTTCATTGAAGATTTTGTTGAAGATGTAGATGTTTGCACATATCTGATGAAGTAGATGCATCATTGATATTTCCACACATATCCACTTTCTCTTCCTATAATGAACAATATCCAAATAAATTTTGCATAAAACTTTGAAAACCGTGAGGCTGTTTCCAGAAAAAAGCTAAAATTTTGTTGATTTTGAAATGATCATAACTTCACTTTCCAGACTCCGTTTCAGACAGTTTGTTTTTTGAAATTGGATATTTTCCCGAGAGGAATTCAAATATCCATTTTGTTTCTGCAAATTTTTCTCATAAAATATCATAATGGCATATGATGTGCATGGTGCCCTTTTTGTCTCCTGAGATGCATGCATTGCACATGGAAAATTGTCTGCATGTGACCCTTGAGATGCATTCCATATATATTCCACATGAAATTCAGAAAACAAATCTGAAATGGAGTAGACATCATCTTCAATTAATGGAATACAATTTTTTGTAGATACTTGTGTAGAAGGCTCTTCAAACTGAGATGATTTATCTTCCAGTGACTTTTCCACATTCTCTATCTTGTAAACATTTTGCATGAATTATTCCTTATTCCGAAATAAAACCTCCAATATGCTCCATAAATCATTTGGAGTGAATTCTTCTGAGTCATGATATACTTGATGGAGAATTCCAGGAGAAATAAAATAGAGGATACATCCTATGGCCATATCTTGTCTATTAAGAAAATCTTTTTTCTCATCGGCAGAATCAGGATCTACTTCCATTTCCATATTTATTTTCTGCAAGACTCTGCATCTGAGCATAAGAAATTTGTTTGGCTTCCATTCGAAATAGTTATGAGGTGTGAGAAGTATTTCTGGCAAATAATCCATCTTTTTGTTTTCTTCAATCTTTTTTACCTGCAAAAATGTTTTGGTGTAGCTTTTCCTTAGTAGTCCATCAACTCTGATACCATGTAAATGTGTTGAACCTACACATAATAGATCTAGATAAATTATAATACACACATTTGCATAGAGAATTGGAGAAGGAAGAAGAAGGAGAGAAAGAATGGAAGAATTCTCATTAACCATTTCCACTCTCAAAGAGTGAATAATTTACAATAGATATAGGATACATGAGTAAATACTGAGCCATAGTGGTGGTATAGAGTGATATATACACACACCAACAGTTACGAGAGTGAATTTCTACCTAGTCTAGTCTCTCAGGCAGTTACGAGAGTGAACTGCCACCTAGTTGAGTTAACTAGTCAACTAGTCTTCAGTTAACTGACTGAATAGAGAGTAGTGAGGAGTTAACTCAGGGAATCAAATGTAATGTGCTAGTCTGGCGATGAGTCCAAGGCAAGTGAGCATTATCATGGTGATTATCTCAATGTTTCATGGTGATAAAACCAATGCAACATCTAAACTCAACTCAACTAGTCAAACTGAAGTGTCAACTGAAAGAGAATATTCTCCAGGTGGAATATTCTCCCCTAAAATATAGGAGACTGGATAATGACTAATTATGACTAATAAACAAGGTAAAACCTTAGTAAAAATAATTCCTAGGTGTGTTTGAAGTAACTCCAACATTAAATGTCTCCATATCCGATAGATGACAACAACGATCAAGATTTGTTTTACAATCTTGAAACATAAATGCAAATACGTTCTCCTAACTATTACATTAATGTTCCTTCATTCAAATTCAAAATGTCTCAAAATATGTGCTAGTGCAATTCTAGTTGTCCTTTCCTTTGCGCTTGCTTTACAGGCTCGCTTACGATGCTCCTGCATCATACTCCCTTGGTGTTGGCAGCCAATTCACATTTTTATACTGTCCTTATAAGCTGCCTACACTAGTGTTTTGCAAACCTTATTTTTTGTCGCAATACTTGAGTAAAACGACACTATTATTTTTGTGCTATTCTGCAAGATACCAGATATATAAAATATGCAGAACAGAAACGAAATGCTAGAAATGACAGATTAACAGTAAAATATCCAGCACAATCTTCACAATACACAACAATGATATACTAAATAGCAACAGAAATAGCACTTGAACAGAAATAGCACTTGATTCAGATAGCAATGTTCACAGGCCTCTTCGAGGGGGAAACCTCCAATCGAGCAGCGCTCTGTTACAATAATATCCAAGCTAGGGTTCTCATACCCTCGACT
>ML778766.1:394985-438648 GCA_009831015.1 Picea engelmannii
GCGCGTAACGACAGATCTCTGTGGCTTAAAGACGCCGGAATATGTCTCTACCCTGAAAAAAAAAATACCCACAATTTCTGCCAAGGAAAGTGCTCTGATACCACTTGCAAGATACCAGATATATAAAATATGCAGAACAGAAACGAAATGCTAGAAATGACAGATTAACAGTAAAATATCCAGCACAATCTTCACAATACACAGCAATGATATACTAAATAGCAACAAAAATAGCACTTGAACAGAAATAGCACTTGATTCAGATAGCAATGTTCACATGCCTCTTCGAGGGGGCAACCTCCAATCGAGCAACGCTCTGTTACAATAATATCCAAGCTACGGTTCTCATACCCTCGACTCCTATTTATACTAAAAAGAAGCATCTAGAGGAAGATCCTTCTAGAAGCGGAAGATTCTATTAGGTCTTCTTACATCCGCCTAATTCTCTTTTATTGAAAGGTCTTATTAATATTGACCTTTATTACATCTGAATACATTAATCTACCCATGTGCGGGTTAGGACCTTAACATATTCTCACACTTACCTTTGTTATTTTTTTCACGAATGCAAGCATGAAAACTTGGTTTTCGAAGTTACATTAAAATAGTCACTGAATCGTTGTTATCATTCTTGTCGATATGCCCATTGCGTTTACAATTTACTTATCGTTATACAGTTGGCAAGACCTTTTGATCTGTACTCATTTGACATTCTTTGATTGATTATGTAATTTCGTTTCATGAGTGATTGAGTTTGTGATGCATTGGTGATTGGATTTACATGTTCTTTCATCAATTCACTTGGCACATTGGTTACATAAAAACGCATTGCTGTTATGGTTAAACCCTTGGTATAAATCGTTTCATACAACACTTGGTATTGGTTTCAATTCATTTGTTTGGTTTTAAAACTATGGTAAAACTATGGCACATGCAAATTTTTGATCCACTTACCATTGATTTCATTGGTTGATTGAATGGCATAATTGTTAACACATATGCATAGTCATTTGAATAGCTATAAGAACTGACGGTTGTACTATGGATATGACTGTTGTGCATGGGCCAAAATAGCTCCACCACCTTCGCACGATATGTCATTAATGTCTTCCCCTATCCCTGTTTCACCTTTGCTAGTTTCGGGTAAGCTTGTGAGCATTCTGCCCCTATGTATGCTATGATTCAAACCCTGGATTGTTCACATCACTCACCATGTGCTCCTATCTATGGCACCAGTGGTGCGAATAGAACCGAACGATAGTCAAGCTCTGTTACTATTCGATAATGCCCGTAAGGATTTAGAGGATAGTTGTTGGCTCACATTTGTATAGAGGTTTGAGGGTTTCAATATGTTTGTTGCACAACAATTCACCCTTACCTTTGATGGGTGTAGGGCTAAAGTAGGTGACATTCAACTTGAACTCAATGAAGAATTCATAAGCTCTGCCACAGGACTAGCAGCCACAGGCCAGCGATGGTTTAAAAACTCCAAAGTCGACGAAGTGTCATGGCCTTTGCTATTCATATCAAGAAAGGTCACATACTATGACAAAGGTATGCCAATTTCTACACTTAAACCCAGGTGGCATGATCTTTTAGTGATTATGAAACAATTTGTGACCTGTGAAGGTCGGTATGGATTGGTTTTTCATTATCACCTTCGATTTTTGATGAATTTCATGGGCTATCCATTGAACATGCCATTTTACTTCCTACGTAGTCTTTACAAAATGGCTAAGAGGTTCAAATGAGAGAAGGCCGATAGTAGCTTGTTTCACCATGGATTGATTAGACTCATCGTCGTTCACCATTTGAGCCTTCATGGCGATAATTGGCAAGCCTTTCTATGTCGAAATGGATTTGTTAATTCAGAGTCTATCCAAATCGACAAGTTCGTGGTTAGTGAGACTAAGGTCGGGCCACCTGTGCCATTTCATGCCCTTCTACCCTCTCCCAAACCCTCGGCCTGCCCTGACATCGACCTACCCAACATCATAATAGACAAGGCTGAGGCTGTCAAGAAGCCTGTGAATAAGAAGGTCAAGGGTAATTCTATTGTCAATATCAAAGGTAAAAAGAATGCTCGATTAATATCGATACTGGCCCAGAATAAACCTAACCCAAACGCTGATCAAAAGCCCATAGTTCTGAGTGAAGACTCAGACTCTGATATTGAGCGCTTTCTAGCTAGTGAGTACCCTTATTCCCATGGCCTATGCTCCAAGCCACCCTATGACTATGTTTCTAACTTGCCCCCGTGCCTAAAAAACAATCCTAGCTACCCAGGAATAAAGCTACATAGTGAAACCCTTGATGATTTAAACAAACCCTCGCCTGCAATTTCGAAACCCGGAGCAAACGTCATGCATCCAATGCAATGTGTGGCTGGAGATTTATTATGCCGACGTTCCCTTATTGCAATCAAAGATTAAATCTTTAGATAACCAAGTTACAGTGTTGTCGAGAGAAAGAGACAAACCTCAAACTGTTGACAAGAAGAAGAAAACCATTGGTTTGATCGTTTTTAGGAATGTCGAATCGGAAACATCCTTCGTCAATTCCAAACTATCATGACCAAGTTGTCTGCTGATTATCCAGGTATGAATTTCAATATCAATTTCATTTTATGAATTGCTTGGGTTAATATATGAATTGATTTTTGAGTTTCGTTAGTTCTGTTTATTATTCGAAATAATTTTGTCATGGTTTGATTATCAAAAAACAGTTATGTTGTGGATCCTGTACAGTAGATTCATTTTACTAAAGTCGAATATGGTTATGATTTTGGTATGAGATTTTTTCGTGCCCATCTTAGTAGAAGCGATCGATTGGTTTTGACTGGGTGTAGTTCGTTTTAGAAAATATTCTGTTAGTTTGAATTAATATGATCAATCAAGTTTGTTTTCGTTTAGATTTTGATTGCATATGACCTGTATAAGAGATTTTGTGCTAAAATAGGAACACAGATATGTTTTTATTTGTTATGATTTCATGTGGTTGGATTCTATTGGCTCTGATTAGTTCTTATGGTTTGATTTTGGAACGATTTCGTGGATTTGAATTGGTATGATCTTTTACGAATGTAATGCGTCATTTTTAATGATTGGTTTGATAAATATGATGTAATTTTTTAAATCAGGAAAACAACTCTGTTCGAATTCGATTTGGAAAAAATGACTATGTTTTGTATTGAATCGATATTCTCATTTGGCTTGTGTTGAAGATCTATTTGCTAAAATCATGGAAACAGTTAATTCATAACGATTCTGTCATCCTCAAACCGTTTCGATTCATTCTTGTTTGATTGGATCTGCAAGTGATTACTGTGTACCATGATTAGCATGATCGTTTGTATTTGTTTAATATAGTTTTATCAATTTGAAGAACGATCTTGTTGATTTCATTTTGGATTCGACAATGATTTTGTTGATAGCTGAAGCAACTATTTGTGTCGATTTCAATTAATTTCATTGCTGTCGAATTATATGAGAGATCACGTTGACCCGAAATTGTGATAACAAATTGAACAGAGTACGTTTATCTCTGTAATCATTCGATTGATCATAATCTTGTATGCTCTCAAATTAGCATAACAATTTTGATTTGAATGATTCGTTTGGTTTTGAAATAACAATTAGATATTTTTTTAATAGTTTCAATTTAATTCTTTGAGTTTTTAATTGATTTTCAAACTGATTATGTATTTGATTTAGACCAGCTACAAAATCGCAAGATTCTGTAGCTAGTCTTTAAGATTAGATTTTCATCAATTTTATCTACAAGATATCCTTTTAACTTGTCTATTTTTTTCCTCTTTCAGGTACATATGAATTGCAGTGATCAAATGGGCATGCTGTGACAGTTTAGGAGATATTTGTGTGATGTAGTTTTTATTTTTAAGTTGTTAGTTTGAGTTAGAAATAGAGACTTGGGATATTTTCCCAGATTTGTGTAAACTGTTTTGATAACTCCCACAAGGATGTTTTACCCTGTGGGAGGTATTTAAATACTTGTCATTTTTTTTAATAAACTCATCATCCTCACTGTGGGAGAACCAGACTATGGATTTATGATACATACTGGAATGAAAGTTGATGTCTTGTAACATCTTTCGCTTTCAATATATCAAACTTTTGTTTTAAGTTTTATTCATATCATTTTGCAGTTGATTATAGACTACTTTAGCTATCGTAATCTAGTGCAGGTTTATGTGATTTGATTAATGTGTAATCTATATATGATCTCTCGTATTTAAAAAACACAACAATTACTTTGTTTCAGTTAATGAATCACAGATTTCTCTTCTTCGTTAATTGAATCATTTTATACAAATCCTTGCACGCAGATTTATCTAAAAGTTATGATTTGTAAATTATAAGATTGTTGTAACTTTTATGTCTTGTTTGTTCTGTTATCGATATTCAAAAGAGCACTGTTGCTTACTATTTACTGGAGGCTTGCAGAGGATTGATGCGGGGTTCGTCCCATCGAACAGCTGAACTGGATTATTTACACAGGACAAATTGGAAAGCGTTATCACAGGTTAGCTTATCAGTGTTATTTAAGTAGTTTAAATAAATATATTAGTTTAGATACATAGTTAGAGTTAGTGTTTTAGTTGCTTAGCTCAGATAGTTAGTTTTTATTCTGTTTCTTTATCATAAAACTATAAAATCAAAAAACAGTTTCGCTGTCTTAGGACAATTTGCAATTGATTTTTTGCAGGTTTTCTTCTAAATCTGTAATTTATAAATATTGTACATTTGTGATTAAGATTTGATTCAGTTGATAGTTGAATGTTAAATTTCATAGAATTATTATAGTATTAGATAGTAAATTGTATATATAATAGTTTAGATTTGTTTATTAGTTTGTTTTAATTGTTATTTTTCATTTAGATTAGTTAATTTAGAATAGTTTTCTTTTTTGTTTTCTTAGGACTTAGATCGGCTAACGTATCCGCTAAAACCATCAAGGTGGGTCACCCCAAATGGCTTGGTTTATTTAGACAACCCCGGACCGGATCCACTATCCCAGTTGATGGACGGTCAATTTCACCCGTCAACAAATGGCGCTAGAAGGAGGGCCTGAAATTAATTAATGGCACGAGGCAGTCGTAAGACTCCTCCACCACCTAATCACTCACCTATAGTGACAAGAAGTCATTCAAATGATAATATTCCCCCTCAAACAACAACCACATCAACCGACGATCCTTGGGTCACAGTTGAACCAGTAACCCCGAATCCTACAGGTGGTGACATACAAGAGATTGTCCGTCAATATCTCATAAGAACTCATAGTGCCTTAGCCCGTTTGAGGAAACCAAATCGACCTTTGGACCAACCTTTAGATTTCTTTGATATCAGAGAACAAATCAGAGGCACTAACCTCACTATGAATCCTACAGATCCAATCCTCATTCCTGTTGCAGGAGGATCTGGAGTACCTCCCTCACCACCTCCATCATCTCCTTCTTCTTCTGGAGGAGATTCTTCTGACGAATGCAGTTTGCCTTCTCAGCCTTCCACACCCACTACACCAATGGCCAACCAGAACAATCTTGCTAGACCTTGGCTCGACCAGGATGCCATAGTTGTACCTGGAGCTCAACATCCCTTGCCTAAACACCCAGAGAAATGGCTTCCCAAGTTTGACCCTGATTCAAAACAGATCGTTGAAGATCACATTTAAAAGTTTATGTTAGCCATAAGACTCCGTAATGTCGAACATGAAGACGTAGTCTGTAGGTTGTTTCCCTATACTTTCGAGGGTAATTCATCTACATGGTATTTTGCCCAGCAACCCCATACCATTGTGTCTTGGGAAAAGTTTGAGTCATGCTTTTTGGAAAATTTTGGAGACGGTAAGCCTCCGGAAGTCCTAGTCATGGATATTTCTAACTTAAGAATGAACCCTAAAGAGAAAGATAAAGACTTCAATCAAATATTCTTAACACTTAAAAACCAAATCCCTACAGATTCCATGCCTGCCGAGAATCTCATAATAGCATACTATACTAAATATTTGCATCAAAGTATAGCTATTTGGGTTAAATGATCCAAGAAAGTCATGTTGTTAGAAGCCTTCGAGGAGGCAAGCCAGATTGAAAAAGACATACTTAGTCTTAAATACTCTACTAGCAACGAAACATAGACTAGTTCTTCTTCCAAAAAGAAGATCCAAATCCTCCCTAGACCTACTCAAAGTAAAGCACAACCTGAAAGCTCGGATTTAGAAAACTTAACTAAAGTTGTTCAAAAACTGTCAAATCAAGTTATACACTTGAAAAAGACGACCGAAGAATATTCCTCGAGCAAAGGACCTTACAAGCCCCCATTCCGGAAGCCTTTTCCAACCAACCGACCTAATCCAACCACCGAGGGCCTTAATCTAGAAAGTCTGCAATACGCCCTTCAAACAATTCTAGAATCCCAGGATAACTTGATGCCTCCTGAGATTCCTGAGGAGGTAGTTGAACAAGAGACAGTTCAAGAAGAGGAGTCTTCTCCAAATACTTTTGGACACTTCTTGGATAGCATCTTTCAAGCTAACTTCGAGACAGTCCATCCCTATAATACTAGGAGTAAGACAACAAACAAACTTTCTGCCGAAAACACTACGACTTCACCTCCAAAGCAATCTAAACCAGCTGAGACTAAACAAATTCATTTGAATCCCAACTTAGATTATGATGTAGTTGAAGATCTTAAAAAGTTGAGAGATAACATTTATGTTTATGAGTTATTGAAATTTCCATTTCTTCTACAAAAAATGTTACAGAATATCTCAGAGAATGGAAAAAATGGTAATTCAAGTGGTAACAAGGTTGTGCAGAACAAAGTCCCCCAGAAGACTTCCACTAAAAATAATCCTGATCCTCAAAATAAAGGAAGCCTTACTGGGAGTAATGTAAATAATGTAAATAATGTAGATAATGTAGCTTTAGAAACTGCGAGTAAAAAGCCACAAACTACCACCCTTAGCACTCGCAAAAATACACCTCCATTTTTGTTAACATTCGAAATCTTTAATAAAAACGTGCACAATTGTATGGTAGACTCAGGAGCATCATCCAACGTGATGCCATGGTCTGTATGCCAAAAGATTAACGCCAAAGTTGAACCATCCACCTTAAAAATCATACAACTTGATCGAACCAATGTTAAAGTTATAGGCGAACTAAAGAATGTGCTTATAAGAAGTGGATATTATTGTCGTGGATATTCCAGAAGTGTATGGTATGTTTTTAAGCATGGACTGGTCGGAGCAGCTACACTGCTATTTTGCGACAGATTGGTCTCACCTATGGCTTCCATAGAACAGAAAGCCCAACAAGATCAAAGTGAATCGTGAACGCTACCTTAAGTTCACGGTCACAGATTTGAATGATCCCAATGAACCATTTACACCTTCTGCTGATTCACCTGAAGTACAAGGGATGGATACCTTTTTCGACAATTTCATGGCCGAGACTTCAGCTTTCGCCAATCCAGAACAACAGTCCGAGATTGTAGCATACATGTAGCCAACAGTTTCTACACAACAATCTCATGCACCCGATGGAAATCAAATTTGGTCTCTTTATTTTGACGGGTCAAAGTCCAAAGAAGGAGCTGGTGCAGGCTATGTCATTATCGATCCGGCAGGTAAAAAAACATTGATTGCATGTAGGCTAGAATTTGAATGTACTAATAACACTGCAGAATATGAGGCTTTACTGCAAGGTCTCAGAAAAGCTTTAGATATGAACATTCAAAACTTGACTGTCTTTGGAAATTCTGAAATCATGGTTAGATAGGTAAGAGATTCTATCCACTGTCTGTCTCCGCATCTTAAAAGATACCAATCCGAGGTATGGAATTTAATGAATAATTTTTTTGCTTTCAATATAAATTCTATTCCTAGATTGAATAACTCGGAAGTAGATCTATTAGCTAACGTAGCTTCTAAACTCTTTCCTGCAGAAGGATTATTCCCGGGCGCATTCTCAGTTGAACTGATGTTCATACCATCGGTACCCGACAACATCATGAATTGGAGAGTCTTCGACGACGATCAACATATTATTAGCTTCTTTCACATGGAAGAAACTTTTAAAGGTGTGGTGATAGATGAATGCATGCACGACGACAATTTGCGCGATTTCATGGTAATACCAGATCTGAGAACTCCTGAATCATCATCGGACATGGTAAAATCGATCCCTAAATCTGTAGTTAGATTAGAGAAATTTTATGATCTTCAAGATAAATTCAAAAAAATGGTCAACTATAAAACCAATAGTTCCTCGTTATCTTATGAAAAAGTGAACTTAGGAACTAATGACAATCCACAGTGCATTAATTTAGGGTTGGGGTGTTCTCAACAAGAAAAAGCTACATTTATTAAATTGTTCAAAGAATTTAAAGATGTCTTTTCATGGACATATGATGACCTTAAAACTTTCGACCCTAACATCATACAACATGTCATTCCTATGAAACCCCAAACCTTACCCTTTCAACAAAAATTGAGAAAAATGCACCCTAAGCTTGAAACGACCGTCAAAAAAGAATTGAATAAGCTCCTAAATGCTAAGATAATTTTTCCTGTTAGGCACACTCAATGGGTTTCTAACCTTGTCCCTGTCCGGAAGAAAAGTGGGGAAATCTGACTCTGCGTCGATTTTTCGAAACCTTAATAGAGCATCTAATAAAGACAACTATCCTGTCCCACCCATGGAACAGATCCTTCAACAGGTAGATGGTTCTGAGAGGCTATCTTTATTGGATGGTTTCTCAGGGTACAACCAAGTCCTGATGTCTCCTCCAGACCAACTTAAAACTACCTTCCGTACCCCATGGGGTACCTACGCTTATCGAAAAATGCCCTTTGGATTGATTAATGATGGTGCCACTTTCCAGAGAGCAATGGACATTGTTTTTCGAGGCCTAATCAATCAGTCCGTCGTATTTTACTTAGATGATGTGACTGTATTTTCTAAAAACAAAACCGATCATCTAGCTCATTTACGAGTCGTTCTACAGCGATGTCATAAATACGACATTTCCTTGAATCCTAAAAAATCCATTTTTGCAGTAGAACAGGGTAAACTCTTGGGATTTATTGTGTCAAGTGAAGGGATGATTATCGACCCTGAAAGGACTCAAGTCATTGAGAAACTTCCCCCTCCTACATACAAAAAATCTATGTAGTCTTTCTTAGGCTAGATTAACTTCGTAAGGAGATTCGTCCCCAGTTTCTCCGAAATGGTCAAGCCTTTACAGAATTTAATTAAGAAAGACACCCAATATCACTGGGGACCCCTAGAAAATCAAGCTTTTAATGCAATAAAGAAGGCCATAATAGATGCTCCTTCTCTCATGAGACCCGACTTTTCTCAAGACTTTACACTCTACACTTTTGCTTCTAACCATTCCTATGCCGCCGTCCTAACCCAAAAGAATGCCGAGAACAATGAAGTACCCATTGCCTTTATGAGCTCTACTTTCAAAGGTACTGAACTTAATTACCCAGCGGTAGATCAGCAAGCCTACGCTATTTTCAAAGCAGTTAATCATTTCTGATCTTATGTTTTGAAATCAAGGACGAAAGTTATTGTCCCTTATCTAACCGTCAGGAACCTGTTAGTGCAGAAGGAACTAGGCGAAGAAAGGGCTAGCTGGGTCACCTCCTTGCAGGAGTACGACATAGAAATTACCCTAGCTCAAATAGTGAGAGGTCAAGGGTTATGCAAGTTATTTGTTGATTCAGCAGCAGGACAACAAGAAGAAATCTATACGTCAAACCTAGGACAACACGATCAAAATGCAATCTGTTGCGCACAAAAATATGTCAGTCCTTGGTATGACGATATAAGATTCTGTCTTGAACATGGGTCAGCCCCCTGTTACTTGGAGCCCACTAAAAGAAGAGCATTGAGATTAAATTCTGCCTCCTTTCATTTGGTTAATGGTATCCTGTTTCGTCAAAGTTTTGATGGTGTGCTGATGCGCTGTCTTGAGAAAGACGAAGCAGAAAAAGTTTTGCTAGAATTGCATGCAGGAGAAGCCGGTGGTCATTTTGGTGGTGACACCACTGCCCATAAGGTTTTAAGAGACGGTTATTACTGGACCACGCTTTTTAGAGACAGCCATGCCTTGTTTCATAAGTGTACTATTTGTCAGAAAGCATCAGGGCGGTTACAAAAACCAGCTTTTCCTTTACAACCCGTCTCAGTAGATTCTCCTTTTCAGCAGTGGGGCCTTGATATCATAGGTCTGATCAACCCCCCATCCTCACAATAGCATAATTTCATCATAAAAACCACAGATTACTTTACCCAGTGGTCTGAAGCTGCCGAATTAAGAACTATCAACACCAGTCAGGTAATTGCCTTTCTAAATTCGAATATTATCACTCGTTTTGGTATCCTTGACTGTTTAGTATTCGATAACGCTTCTTACTTTTCCTCTCTTGATATGAGCGAGTTCACTTTGGAAAAAGGAATTAAATTGAAGTATTTTTCTAGCTATTACCTCCAGGGAAATGGATTGGCAGAATCAACAAATAAGAACTTGATTAAAATCATCAAGAGAACGGTGGCTGAAAATCACAAAACCTGGCACAATGCACTGTTAAATGCGTTGTGGGATGATAGGGTAACACCAAAATATGTTGTAGGTAACTCCCCCTTTTTTCTCATTTATGGAAGATAAGCAATTTTGCCACCACACATCCTTCTTCCTTCACTTCAGCTATCACAGAAAATTCAAGAAGAAGATTGTCCCCCTTTGGAAAACCGAATTAACGCTTTGATGAAGCTAGAAGAGGTAAGAGCCCAAGATAAACATAAGTTAGATCAGCATCAACTATTGGTTAAAATATGGTTTGATTCTAACTCTGCTTCTGATAGGAATTTCGAAGTAGGTGACATCGTCTTGAAATGGGACAAACCGCATGAGGGAAAGGGAGAGCACACAAAATTTCAAAACTTATGGCTTGGACCGTTTTTAATTTCTGATAAGTTGGGTCACAGTTCTTTCTGATTACAGAATCTAGAGGGGCATCTTGACACCTATCCGGTGAATGGCCAAGCCCTGAAAAGATATTTTGCCTGATGACTACCCTTGTATATTATGTACATATTTTTCTTTTGTTTGCTTTTTCTTTTGTTGTTTTTGATTTGGATTTCTCCTTTTCATTTATCAGTTTGTGTTTTTGGAAATACACATACCTTCATGCCAAACTATTCGGACAAAGAAAACATAAAATTCCTTCACTGAAATGACTGCTAAGAAAATTGTATAAACATCAATTGTATACTCCTGAAATTTACATCTGTGATTGGCAAAAAGTTTGTTGTTTGAAAGAAGTTAATTGATTTCAATCTCTAATATAAGCTTGTTGCGATCATCCATTATCTTTTTACGTTGTCCCTATTCCTTAAGGAAATGACTCAGAAGATGTCTCCCTGCCTTAAAAAGTTGGCTCTGTAAATGAAACATCTATGGATCTTAATAAAGGACAGTTCTAAAAAATTCTGCTGAGGTCTGAAAAAATATGTTAAAATATCATAATTTCCAGCGTCACCCCGCTCAACTATATAAAACAAAATAAATCATTAATAGAGATGTGGGAAGTGCTTGTAAACCCACCGGGATGTTGAACAGGTCTGTTGGCAACGGGTAAATGCATGCATGGAGCCAAGACAACTTCGCCGGGGTACTGAACAGGCCCGCTGGTAGCGAAGCAATGTCGGGTATATGAAAAGTTTCAAATAAGAAACCTATTAACCTTAAAATGTCCTTTATTCTGATCTAGAACTTCATGGTAGGATATGGATGTTAGAGTGGGTTCAATGGCAACCCTGTAGAGGCTATGGATTCCTACTGGCAGCAATGGCTCTGTCAACAGTATTGGAGATTTTATCTTTAATATCGCAACTCGCTTGTCTTAAGACTGCTATCAGCTTTCATCCTTTAAACACTGCTGGAATATTTGGTTAATGATGATGTTTACACGATTTTCTGGTCGTTATTTTTGAGTTAGAATTTTTCTTGTTATCCTAATCTGAATTTGTTCTTTTGGCAGAGATAATTGCTTCTACCAGTGTGTCCCCATTGTTGGCAGCCAATTCACATTTTTATACTGCCCTTATAAGCTACCTACACCAGTGTTTTGCAAACCTTAATTTTTGTCGCAATCCTTGAGTAAAACGACACTATTATTTTTGCGCTATTTGCACACTTACCTTTGTTCTTTTTTTCACGACTGCAAGCGTGAAAACTTGGTTTTCAAAGTTACATTAAAATCGTCACTGAATCGTCGTTATCATTATTGTCGATATGCCCATTGTGTTTACAATTTAATTATCGTTATACAGTTGGCAAGACCTTTTGATCTGTACTCATTTGACATTCTTTGATTGATTATGTAATTTTGTTTCATGAGTGATTGAGTTTGTGATGCATTGGTGATTGGATTTACATGTTCTTTCATCAATTCACTTGGCACATTGGTTACATAAAAACGCATTGGTGTTATGGTTAAACCCTTGGTATAAATAGTTTCATACAACACTTGGTATTGGTTTCGATTCATTTGTTTGGTTTTAAAACTATGGTAAAACTATGGCATGCACAAATTTTTGATCCACTTACCATTGATTTCATTGGTTGATTGAATGGCATAATTGTTAACACATATTCATAGTCATTTGAATATATATAAGCGTCGACGGTTGTACTGTGGATATGACTATTGTGCATGGGCCAAAATAGCTCCACCACCTTCACACGATATGTCATTAATGTCTTCCCCTATCCCTGTTTCACCTTTGCTAGTTTCAGGTAAGCTTGTGAGCGTTCTGCCCTTGCGTATCTTGTGATTCAAACCCTGGCTCGCTCAC
Organism: Picea engelmannii; assembly: GCA_009831015.1. Classification (NCBI taxonomy): domain Eukaryota; kingdom Viridiplantae; phylum Streptophyta; class Pinopsida; order Pinales; family Pinaceae; genus Picea; species Picea engelmannii. The sequence continues at coordinate 407,878 of ML778766.1, forward strand.
ATCGCTCACCGTGTGCACTTGTCTATGGCACCGATGGTTTGAATAGAACTAAATGGTAGTCAAGCTCTGTTACTATTCGATAACTCCTGTAAGGATTTAGAGGATAGTGATTGGCTCACATTTGTACAGAGGTTCGAGGGTTTCAATCTGTTTGTTGCACAACAATTCTCCCTTACCTTTGATGGGTGTAGGGCTAAAGTAGGTGACATTCAACTTGAAATCAATGAAGAATTCATAAGCTCTGCCACAGGACTAGAAACCACATGCCAGCGATGGTTTAAAAACTCCAAAGTCGACGAAGTGCCATGGCCTTTGTTGTTCATATCACGAAAGGTCACATCCTGTGACAAAGGTATGCCTATTTCTACACTTAAACCTAGGTGGAATGATATTTTAGTGATTATGAAACAATTTGTGACCTTTGAAGGTCGGTATGGATTGGTTTTTCTTTATCACCTTCGAATGTTGATTAATTTCATGGGATATCCATTGAACATGCCATTTTACTTCCTGTGTAGTCTTTAGAAAATGGCTAAGAGGTTCAAACGCGAGAAGGCCGATAGCATCTTGTTTCACTATGGATTGATTAGACTCATCGTCATTCACCATTTGAGCCTTCATGGTGATAATTGGCAAGCCTTTCTGTCTCAAAATGGATTTGTTAATTCAGATTCTATCCAAATTGACAAGTTTGTGGTTAGTGAGACTAAGGTCGGGCCACCCGTGCCATTTCATGCCCTTCTACCCTCTCCCAAACCTTCGGCCTGCCATGACATCGACCTACCCGACATCATAACAGACAAGGTTGAGGCTGTCAAGAAGCTTGTGAATAAGAAGGTCAAGGGTAATTCTACTGTCGATAGCAAAGGTAAAAAGAATGCTCTATTAATATCGAGACTGGCCCAGAATAAACCTAAGACAAACGTTGATCAAAATCCCATAGTTCTGAGCGAAGACTCGGACTCCGATATCGAGTGATTCCTAGCTAGTGAGTACCCTTATTCCCATGGCCTATGCTCCAAGCCACCCTATGACTATGTTTCTAATTTTCCCCCATGCCTAAAAAACAATCCTAGCTACCTAGGAATCAAGCTACATAGTGAAACCCTCGATGATTTAAACAAACCCTCGCCTGCAATTTCGAAACCCGAAGCAAACTTCATGAATCCAATGCAATGTGTGGTTGGAGTGTTATTATGTCGATGTTCCCTTATTGCAATCAAGGATTAAATCTTTAGAGAACCAAGTTACAGTGCTATCGAGAGAAAGAGACAAACATCAAACTGTTGACAAGAAGCAGAAAACCACTGGTTCGATTGTTTTTAGGAATGTTGAATCGGCAACATCCTTCGTCAATTCCAAACTATCATGACCAAGTTATCTTTTGATTATCCAGGTATGAATTTCAATATCAATTTTGTTTTATGAATTGCTTGGGTTAATATATGAATTGATTTTTGAGTTTCGATTAGTTCTGTTTATTATTCAAAATAATTTTGTCATGGTTTGATTATCAAAAAACAGTTATGTTGTGGATCCTGTACAATAGATTCATTTTACTAAAGTCGAATATGGTTATGATTTTGGTATGAGATTTTGTCGTGCCCAGCTTAGTAGAAGCGATTGATTGGTTTTGACTGGGTGTAGTTCGTTTTAGAAAATACTCTGTTAGTTTGAATTAATATGATCAATGAAGTTTGTTTTTGTTTAGATTATGATTGCATATGACCTGTATAAGAGATTTTGTGCTAAAATCGGAGCACGGATATGTTTTGATTTGTTATGATTTCGTGTGGTTGGATTCTATCGGCTCTGATTAGTTCTTATGGTTTGATTTTGGAACAATTTCATGGATTTGAATTGGTATGATATTTTGCGAATGTAATGCGTCATTTTTAATGATTGGTTTGATAAATATGATGTAATCTTTTAAATCAGGAAAACAACTCTGTTTGAGTTCGATTTGGAAAAAATTGACTCTGTTTTGTATTGAATCGATATTCTCATTTGGCCTGTGCTAAAGATCTATTTGCTAAAATCATGGAAACAATATTAATTCATAACGATTTTGTCAGCCTCAAACCGTTTCGATTCGTTCTTGTTTGATTGGATCTGCAACTGATTACTGTGTACCACAATTAGCATGATCATTTGTATTTCTTTAATATAGTTTTATCAATTTGAAGAACGATCCTGTTGATTTCGTTTTGGATTCGACAATGATTTTGTTGATAGCTGAAGCAACTATTTGTGTCGATTTCAATTAATTTCATTGCTGTCGAATTATATGAGAGATCCTGTTGACCGGAAATTGTGATAACAAATTGAACAGAGTACGTTTATCTCTGTAATCATTCGATTGATCATAATCTTTTCTTCTCTCAAATTAGCATAACAATTTTGATTTGAATGATTCGTTTGGTTTTGAAATAGCAATTAGATATTTGTTTAATAGTTTCAATTTAATTCTTTGAGTTTTGAATTGATTTTCAAAGCGATTATGTGTTTGATTTAGACCAGCTACAGAATCACAAGATTCTGTAGCTAGTCTTTAAGATTAGATTTTTATCAATTTTATCTACAAGATATCCTTTTAACTTGTCTATTTTTGTCCTCTTTCAGGTACATACAAATTGCAGTGATCAAATGGGCATGCTGTGAGAGTTTAGGGGATATTTGTGTGATGTAGTTTTTATTTTTAAGTTGTTAGTTTGAGTTAGAAATAGAGACTTGGGATATTTTCCCATATTTGTGTAAACTGTTTTGATAACTCCCACAAGGATGTTTTACCCTGTGGGAGGTCTTTAAATACTTGTCATTTTTTGTAATAAACTCATCATCCTCACTGTGGGAGAACTAGACTATGGATTTATGATACAGACTGGAATGAAAGTTGATGTCTTGTAACAGCTTTCGCTTTCAATATATCAAACTTTTGTTTTAAGTTTTATTCATATCATTTTGCAGTTGATTATAGACTACTTTAGCTATCGTAATCTATTGCAGGTTGATGTGATTTGATTAATGTGTAATCTATATCTGATCTCTCGTATTTAAAAAACACAGCAATTACTTTGTTTCAGTTAATGAATCACAAATTTCTCTTCTTCGTTAATTGAATCATTTTATACAAATCCTTGCACGCAGATTTATCTAAAAGTTATGATTTGTAAATTATAAGATTGTTGTAACTTTTATGTCTTGTTTATTCTGTTATCGATATTCAAAAGAGAATTGTTGCTTACTGTTTACTAGAGGCTTGCAAAGGATTGATGCGGGTTTCCTCCCATCGAACAACTGAACTAGATTCTTTACACAAGGCAAATTGGAAAGCGTTATCACAGGTTATCTTATCAATGTTATTTAAGTAGTTTAAATAAATATATTAGTTTAGATACATAGTTAGAGTTAGTGTTTTAGTTTCTTAGCTCAGATAGTTAGTTTTTATTCTATTTCTTTATCATAAAACTATAAAATCAAAAAACAGTTTCATTGTCTTAGGACAGTTTGCAATTGATTTTTTGCAGGTTTTCTTCTAAATCTGTAATTTATAAATATTGTACATTTGTGATTAAGATTTGATTCAGTTGATAGTTGAATGTTAAATTTCATAGAATTATTATAGTATTAGATAGTAAATTGTATATATAATAGTTTAGATTTGTTTATTAGTTTGTTTTAATTGTTATTTTTCATTTAGATTAGTTAATTTAGAATAGTTTTCTTTTTTGTTTTCTTAGGACTTATATCGGCTAACGGAGACGCTAAACCCTTCAGGGTGGGTTACCCCAAACGGCTTGGGTTATTTAGACAACCCTAGACCGGATCCACTCTCCCAGTTGATGGACGGTCAATTTTGCCCATCAACACTTGGCTGAAAACAATTTGTGAACTCTTGTTCATGAGATCTTGCACCATTTGTCCATGTATTTGGATATATACTTCACTTTCCCAAATGGCATCCTCAATTGGGCATCCCTTCCATTTTATCAAATACTCAAAACATTTTTTTCTTTGGGTCTTCTTCCCAATTCTCTGGTCAATTATTTTTTCCATCTCCGGCTTTTTCAGCTACAGGTAGTTGTTTAACCCATTGAAATTCCTTTTGATCCTCCGACCCATCTGTTCCATCATCTCTGTAAGGATATATATATTCTACATTGAATATGGTCGATATGGCCACATCATTTGACAATTCTATCTCATAAGCATTGGCCTCAAATTTCCTCAAAATCTTGCACGACCCTATCTTCTTCATCTTCAACTTATTATATGTTCCCCTTGGGAATATCTCTTTCCTCAGGTGAGCTAAGACTAAATCTCCCACTTCAAACTAAATTTATCTTTTGTGTTGATCTTCTCTATGCTTGTATTCCTGGTTGGAATTCTTCAGCTGCTCCTTAATCTTGTCATGAAGCTCTTGCATCTCCACTGCAAAATCTTCTTCTCTATCACTTCTAAATTCACTTTGTTGTAAGTCCCTCAGCTCAGATACTCCTATTGTTTTCATTCCATACGTTATATGGAATGGGCTCTGTCATGTGCTTCTGTTAGGTGAATCGTTATATGAAAATTCTGCTTGTGGCAGAATCTGATCCCACTGACTGTGATGTTCAGCTACTAATCTCCTCAATACATATCCTAGACTTTGGTTCACTACCTCGGTCTATCCATCTTTCTGAGGGTGATATGGCGAGCTAAAATACAATTATGTTCCCATCTGCTTCCATAGTGTTCTCTAGAAATGACCAACAAATTTTGTATGCCTGTCCGAAATAATACTCCTGAGTAAGCCATGAAGTCTAACAACTTCTTTGAAAAACAGGTTTGCAATGTGAGTTGCATCACTGGTTTTCTTACATGGAATGAAATGTGCCATTTTAGAGAACCTATCGACTACCATGAATATGGTATCAAAACCCCTCTATGTCCTCAAAAATCTTAACACAAAATCTATGCTTACCACATCCCATGATCTCTCTGGTACTAGTAATGGTTGATACAATCTTGTATTATGTCTTTTCCCTTTTGCGTGTTGGAAAATTCTACATTTGTACAAAAATTTATTGACATCTGTCATCATCCCTGGCTAATAATATAAGTTGTTCAGCTGCACAAATGTTTTTTCATGTCCGAAATGTCTAGCCAATCCCCCACTATGTTTTTCCTTCAGAAGATTCTCTCTCAAGGAACCCTTCGGAACACACAATTGATTTCCCTTGAATAACAGTCCATCCTGAATCAAATACTCGATCCATTGGCTTCTATATCTAAGAATTGGATTCTTTCATGATTCATAAGCATCTTTAAAATCTGGATCATCTCTGTACATATCCTTAAAGCTACCAAAACCTAAGGTCTTCACATGAAACTCCTAAGGCTATTCTTCTTTCCTGACCTCATCAAGAATCTTCTTCCCACTCATGTAAGGTATAGTATTTCTTGTTTCTTTTTTCACCTTCTTGTCTTCAATTGGTAGCAACATATGCGTTCTACCATTCTTATCCAAGGTGTAAGTGTTCTTTCTCCCATCATGAACAACATTTTTGTCATATTTCTATGGTCTCCCCAACAAAATATGAAAGACATCCATGACTATAACATCACATAAGATTTCATTTCTGTAACCCCCTATCTTAAATTCAACTAAACATTGTTTAGTGAATGTTACCTGATGCCCTTTTTGCAACCACGAGACTCTGTATGGGCTCAGATGTGAAACATTCTCGAATTCCATCTTTTCCACCATTTCTGTGGATACTAAATTATCTTTCCTTCCACTGTCCACTATTAACTTGGATACCCTATCCTTGGTTTTGCTAGTAGTTCTAAACAAACTATTTCTTTGGATTGGATTCTCTATCTCCTTCTCTAGCTTTAAGAGAATTTTCCTCATCATTAAGGATCTTCGACCTTCTGCATCTTCTACCTCAACATTTCACCTTTTCACTTTTGAAATGTGAGCTTTGCCTCCTTCATCTCTTTTTCTATCAGGACATTCATAAGACTTATGTCTGATCTTTCCACAAACAAAACATTTTATCTCACCACTTTTGCCTCTTCCTCTTACTCTGGCTCACGGAAAAGTGTTCATGTAGGCATATTGCCTTCCTTGTGAACTTCCTCCTCTTTCAGGGTGAGTATGAGGTTTCTTTTCTTCATTCTTAGGATTTTTCACTCTATCTTGGGCAATTGCTTTGCCTCTGCTATGACTTCTACCTTTTCCTCTTTGACTTTGTTTTCGAGCCAATTTCTCTTCAGCCTTCAAAGCAATATGATAAGGATCTTCCAAATTTCTAATCATCACCATGCTCATCTCATCCTGAATGTCATATCTCAAACCATTCATGTATTTGGTGACCTTCTCATAATCATTTTCAAGATGACCTGCTCTAATTTGTATCCTGTATAACTCCTCGGTGTATTCTTTCACTGTCATTCCTTTCTGTCTAAAATTCTACATTCTTCAAAACAGATTAATCTGGTAATCTCTAGGTATAAATTTGGCTTTCATCTTTGAAACCATTCTATCCAAAATTTTGATTTTCTTATTTCCTTTGCAACGCCTATCAGCCTGCAGTTCATCCCACCATAGTGTTGCATGCCCTTTAAGTCTAGTGACAACATTGTTTCACTTTCTTATCTTCCTCGACATCCTCATAGTTGAATTATTTATCCACGGCTCTAAACCAATCTAGCATATCTTCAACGTCTAAGTTGCCTTCATACATCGAAATGTCCATCTTTTCCATGGTACCTATTCTTGCAACATCTATGAATAGACATTCTTCCTCAACATCCTCAATTTCAATTTCTTCTTCATCACGCCTTGCTTCATTTTTGTTCTCAGATTCACTGGCATATCTAGCATTAGTTGTTCGTTTTGTCATTGTCTCCATAGCATCTAGTTGAGCACGGAGTTCTCTCATCTCCCTCTCCACAACTATATCGGGCATTGGTCTATCATAATGTCTTCTGGGAGGAATTGTTCAAATATGTTCCTCGTAGAATTTAAAATCTGGGCTCTAATACCACTTGATGCAGACACACCTACCTCAGCAGTTTTTGCATGACCTCTTGGTCTAAGGATCATTCCTAATATCCCCATTGAGTCTAATTGACTCTTTGAATCCCCACAGGAATCCTCAGCACATAAATTTCTATCCATAGGTCCTTCTTAGGAGTTACGCCTATGCGAACAAGCACTAAGTGGCAACTCACATCCATGTGACCAACTGACGTGACCATGCACTCCACCAAAAAGGTATATTGGGTTTCGTGACTTTGCAACCCCTATTATGAGGTTTTGAATCCTTCTGTCCCTGAAACCCTGAAAGGCTAACGAGTCCTTTGACTCCTCCCTTGACTTTACTTAATGTGACCTTTGTCTAAAATCTGGGGCCCAAATTTTTTGGCACTTTGGAATTTCACTTATCGACGATTTTCAATGCAACAACACCCTCCATTGATAGCCAAAATCGTGGTGACTCCTCATCACAATCAACGGCTTTAAGCTCCCCGTTATTTGACAGTCCTAATTCTATCAGGACTTCATGAATCAGGAGTTCACAACTCTCGACTTTGAGTCACAATGTCTTCCACACACCGACTTCCAAAATGGTGAATTTGAGCATGCAATAAACGACCTTCATCGATCCATATCCAATGTCCACTATCCCCCCTAAGATTTTGAGTGATGAAAGACACTCAGCCTTAATCTCCCTGTGAGTATGCAAGATCCAACGGTTCACAAAACTTCGGTGATTCTCCCTCTAAGAATTTCAACCGTCCGTTCAAATTCCCCAAAGACTCGTGAAATACCTTGGCGTCTTCTTCTTTTGAATTAACTTCTACAAAGGACTTTCAGAATTTTCTCTTCCCTTGAACACTTCAAAGGCTCTAACCCTTATGAATTTGGACTCTCATTGTAACTCCTGGAATCTAAGGAATCCCTGCACACACACCTTGCGACATTCACAATAACCCCTGGTTATTTCACTCTTCAACTTTGTGCACTCCTTTGCAACAACAGTTCTTCAACCTTTATCCTCAGTTGGAAAATTATGAGACTTCAAATTGTCGGTGCACACCTTGAATGGCTCTGTGCGATACCTACACTCCATCTTCTATGAGAATAACAGTATCGCTCCTGAGATTTTCTGAGATAAAACTTAGAACTATGTCAACGCACTCTATGTGGACATTCACTGCACTCTTTGCAAGAATCCCCAGGACAAGAAACAATTGACACTCATAATTCTCCTCTCATAGAATTCATACATTCAACATGAAATCAAGATCATATGCACACATAGCATGGAAACACATGCATAATAGAGAACATAAGAAAAACTATAAACATACAATTAAAATATATGTAAACAACAACCACTGCAACACCATGAAATGGAATCAAAGAATTTTTATATTAATACCAGTGCTCCTGTACACGGTTCAATAGAAACAACTATCTGCTTATACCATCCTACAATCTCTTTTCTTATCTATGATCTTACTCTCTACATCTCTATAGCTTACAATGAGAATTATCCTTGAATACAATACCTACAAGGGAGATTTCTAGAGTTTTTCCTCTTACAACTCTATCTATATAATTGGAATTAAAGATACCTACTTTACATTCATTACAATTAAATGCCTCCATATCCGATAGATGAGAGCAACGTTCAAGATCTATTTTACAATCTTGAAACATAAATGCAAATATGTTCTCCTAACTATTACATTAATGTTCCTTCATTCAAATTCAAAATGTATCAAAATATGTGCTGGTGAAATTCCATTTGTCCTTTCCTTTGCACTTTCTTTACGGGATCGCTTGTGATGATCCTTCATCAAATATCAAAGCTCAAAAGGGAAAACATAGTACATAAGCGAATGAATATCAAATCTTAGAAGGAAGAGCTCATTGCACAGTATATTAGTTAGAAGAAGAAGTGAACAGTATGAAGAAATCTGTGATTATTGTTGATCACGATAGGAACAACAATGTTCCTATTATAAAATCTTAAGAGGGTTAGCAAATGCAAAGATGAAAGCTTGGAAAGAAAAGAGTAATATGAGAGTGAGAAGCCTCAACAATCGTCCGATCAGAGTGAGAATCCTCAACAGTCGTTCGATCAAGAAATTGACCATGTTGACCATCTCATATTAAGTATGTTGGTCATATGACTGACCGTGGGCTTAAGGACCATTGGAGGATCATGACCATTGGATTTGCAAGCTAGATCAATGACAGGGATGAATTGTGGGGAGCAAAAGAAGAATCAAAGGACTTGCTATTTCCAATCCGCAATGGGTCTAGATCATCAGATATTATAGACTCGAAGATGGAATACTGCAGTTGATCCAAAAAATTATCATTTTAAGCCAGATTAAGTCATGACCGTCGGATGCGCAATCGCCAGATCAACGACATGGATAAATTGCGGATATCGAAAGGAGAATTAAACGACTCGCTAGTTCCAATCCCACAATTGGCCTAGATCGTCAGATCTCATAGACTCAAATATTGATGATTGTGGTTGATCCAACAAATGACCAGTTTAAGTAATATTATTTCATGACCATTGTATGCACAATCGCCAAATCAACGACAAGGATAGATTGAAGAGATCGAAAGTATAATTAAACATCGTGTTGTTTCCAATCCCACAATTAGTCAGGAACGTTAGATATTATAGATTTAAAGATCGATGACTGTGTTTGACTCACCAACAATGCACAACTTCAAATTTCGGAGTTTGGGTGTCAAATTAAATCACTCGCAAGTTGTGGTTCTGCAATCATCGTCAATTGTTGATCTTCTTCGAGTGTTTTCATAACTGTTGGATCACTTTAAAGTGGAAGTATAGGATAAGAGGGGATAAAGGGTTGAGAATTTGATTATTCGAATACCTATCAGTCATCAGATCAAACCCAAATTCCTGTCAGCCATCAGATCATTCTCAAGTGGAAGGATGGGATAAGTGAGGTAAGATCTAAGATCTCATTTATGCAAATTGCTATTAGTCATTGGATCACTCTAAGTGGGAGGACATGATAAGCTAGAAGAGGTGCACCATACATAGATCGAGCCATCGATATAAGAACATCATCGATGAACAAAGTTCAGTTCGGGTCCAAAGTTGTGAGGAGGTTACGCTCTAGAGAAATCTCACTTCAAGAATTCAGTTTGAGATTTGAAATACCCGAAGCCCAGAAATCTAAAATGAATAAGGACTATCAGATTTTTAGAGAATGCGATGACCATTAGATTAGGTAGACCATGTCTGTAGACCATGTCAGTAGACCACATCAACATGGACATGTGGTAGACCATGTCTACAAGGACATGTGGCAGACCACGTCAGGAGACCACATCAACATGGACATATGGTAGACCACGTCAGCAGACCACGTCTACTAGGACATGTGACAGAACATGTTAGAAGACCACGTCAGAAAGTACACATGGAATAATCATATGATGACAAGTTTCAAGAGGAAATTGGCTCGTGCCATGTCAACAAGTGACGTAATCAATTTACGCCACTCCAGGATATTTTCTTCGGGAGTTTCACCACCAAGAAATGTCAAAAGTCCCGAAGTCCTGAAGGACAAAGGTCTGAAGTCTCTCTCAACTGTCAATATAAGATACATCGAGAGATAGGAAAACCATTATATCCAGGAGAAGAACATGTGCCACAGAAGGAGATCTCGATTGTTGATCCGAAAGGGACACACGTCAATGGATTGACAACTCCCAAAGATTGACGTATGGAGGAAAGAAGGGGTTGAGATTTGAAATCTTCAAAGTCTGGAGACTCGAAGGAGATCTCGAACATCGATCTAATGTCGGTTTTACTCTCAACCATTGATCAAATATAGTGGAAGGATAACGTAAGAATAATATATGAAGTCCCAAAGTGGACACGAGTCATCCGATCAGAATATCACTTCGGGTTAATTCTTAACCGTTGATCATAATACAGGTCCAAGGATTAAATCTGACCATTGATCTGGTTCTGTGAAGTAAACTTGAACCGTCCAATCTATTCGAAAAAATCCCCTCTGGGAGATTTGACATGTTGCAAGTCTCAAATACCCAAAGGGAAAAGTCCCGACAATCGTCCATCTCATCAGGAGATTGAATCATGATCGTTGAATTGATAAGTGCTCAAGCGTTCATCTCACCTAATGCCTAAATAACCCCATTGGTCATATGGTAAAGAGACTTAAAAGGGAGAATGTAATACACCACTTAAATTATAAGCATGTGCTTCTATGCCAATGATCATATGAGCATGGTTTGAAGGAAGCATTGATTTCTATTATCACATAGACGAAGGAAATCGATCCATGCCTGTGATCGATTTATGAAAGTGAAGGGGATTCCAGGTGTAAAGTTGAAGACCCAAAACGATGATCTTTGGTGGTCCCAAAGTTGTTAATGAACAAGTTGGTTATAACTTGTTTCATAGGTCAGCTCAACAAATTAAATACGTTTTGAGCATAAGAAAGTATAAATAAAACCATGATTGGTTCGCTAGATGGTGTGCTTGTATGAAGACTGTGGGCTTGTGAAAAGAGATGCTCACTGAGGAAGAGTGGCCTGTGGAGAAAAATGAAATAGATGCAGACCTGAGGTCCATGCGAATATCAGAGAGAAGAAGAAGCGAAGAAGGCATGAATATTAGAGGAAAGATGAAGTGAATAAGGCATGAATATCAGAGGAAAGACGAAGTGAGGAAGGCAGGAATTACAGAGAGAAGATGAAGTGCATTAATGAGTGTTGATGGTATACTTCTGATCTGAAAAAAAATTGATTCAATAATGGATCAATGCTACTAGAGTTGGTTGAACTACTATATGAACTCTAGTTGGATAGACTACGTTCTATCAGCAAGCTAGGTCTTGTGGCCAGCTGGGTCTTTCTTAAGAGTTGGTGGTCTCTGAGGAGTTGGTGCTCCTTACTTCAGTTGCTGTTGATACATAATAGTTGTTGCTGGGAAAATTTATATTACTATATTCACATATATATACATATCAATTATAAAAAAGATTACACAAACATCTGGTATCGATTGTGTCCATTGTGAGGATTTGATTATTCTTAATCTGTTCAATTATGTTTTAACTGCTAACTTGTAAGAAGAAAATTTAGAAAATTCCACACACTAATTCATCTCCCCCCTCTTAGTGTGGGCGGTGCATTCAACATGTACTGCAAAGCATGATTATCAGTCTATAGAATAAACACCTTTGGAATGAGATAATTTCTCCTCTTTTTCAAATCTTGAATTATAGCATAAAATTCCTTTTCATATGTCGAATATTTCTTCTTAGCATCATTCATCTTCTCACATAAATAAGAAACACGCTATTCATCTTGTCTTAAAACTGCGCCAATGGCCACTCCACTTGCATCACATTTTACCCTGAAAGTCTTCTTAAAGTATAGTAGAACTAAAATAGGATGTCATTTTATCTTTTCTTTAAACACTCTAAATCCTTTCTAGGCTTCTTTTGTCCAGTCAAAAGAACCATGCTCCTCCTTTATAGTATCCAATGTGGGTGTGCAAATACTGCTGAAATTCCTAATGAAAATTTTGTAAAATCTCACCAACCCATGAAAACTTTTTACTTCAAACACACTTCTTGGAGAAGGCCACTCTCTTATATCCCTCACCTTTTATGGATCCATATTCAATTCATTTGAAGAGATTACAAATGCCAAATACACAAGTTATGTCTTCATAGAAGAACATTTCTTAAAATTCACCAACAATTTTTCTTGTTACAACCTTCTCAACAACATATTCAAGTGTCTTAAATGCTCCTCTTCAGTATTAGTGAAAACTAGAATATCATCCAAATAAACAATCATAAAATTCCCAATAAAATATTTGAGCACTTCATTCATCAACCTCATGAATGTACTTGGTTCATTTGTTAAGACAAATGGCATAACAAGCCACTCATTCAATCCTTCATTTCTTTTGAATGATTTTTTCCATTCATCTCCCTCTCTCATTCTTATTTGATGATGACCACTTTTCAGGTCTATCTTGGAAAAATAACAAGCTCCACTCAAAACAATCCTCCAAATCATCCATTCTTGGTAAACGAAATCTATACCTAATGGTTATCTTGTTGATGGCTCTAGAATATGTGTACACTCTCCAACCTCCATCCTTCTTTGGACTCGACACAATTGGTATTGCACATGGGCTCAAGCTTTCTCTTATCAAACCTTTCTCCAACAACTCTTGGACCTGCTCCTTAAACCCTTCATTCTCTTTAGGGGTCAATATGTATGCTTCTTTGTTCTGCAAACTTTCTCCTCGAATAAGGTCAATATGGTGACTAATACTCATGATGGGCGATAAAGTATGAGGTAACTCATGCACCACAATGTCAACGAACTCATTCAATAACTCCTAAATTTTCACAGGAAAATCATTCATAGAAGTTCTTGTAAGGATGAATCTCATCTTACCTATAACAACAAACTGCATTTCCTGGTCTTTCTTGACTTATTTCAAGAGCGCCTTCCAACTTATGAGAAGTATACTAGGACTAGCCTCTTGTTTGAATCCTTTATCTTCTATTGGCAACAACATATGATTACACCCATTTTTCTCAAGGGTATAAGCATTCTTCCTCCCAATATGTATGACATTCTTATCATATTTACATGTTATTCCGAACAGAACATGACAAACATCCATAGGTATGACATCACATAAAACTTCATCCCTATAACCACATATTTTAAACTCAAGTTTACACTGTCGACTTACCATGAATTGATTTCCTTTTTGCAACCATGACATATAGTATGGATTCGTATGTGTTGTCACCTCTAAATTTAGCTTTTCCACCATATTGGTGGATACCAAGTTGTTGGTACTTCCACTATTTATGATCACTTTACATACTCTGTCTTTGGTTTTGCAAACAGTTTTGAACAGACTGTTTCTATGAATTGGTTCTCGTATTTATTTTTATGGATTTATGAGAGATTTCCTCGTCATTATGGATATTCCTTCTTAAAATTATTCTTCCTTCATCTCTGTATCCACATTCTTATGTTGTTCCTCAGAAATGTGATATTATTTAACTCATATGTTCTTCTTTTCAAGACATTCCCAAGACATGTTCCCTTTTTTCCCACAAGCATAACACTTCACTTCTCCTCCTAATCCTCTTCCTATACCTCTAGGAAAAGGATTTATTCCTCTAGAGTGTCCTCCTCTAGAAATTCCTCCTCTCTTTGTCTGACTATTAAATCCTCCAACTTCTCCCCTGAATTTCTAGAAAATTTCTCTAGTGATTCCTCTTCCTTTGTCTGGACTCTTTCCTCTACCTCTGTGACTTTTCTTCCTTGCTAAATTTTCTTCTACCTTCAGGGATACCTGATAAACATATTCTACCATCCTCATTGTCATCATACTAATATCATCTTGGATTTCATAACTCAATCCATTAATATAATTAGAAACTTTCTCTTCATTATTCTCCTTGTGTCCTGCTCTTATATTCAACTTATAAAATTCTTTAGTATACTCCTTCACTGACAAACCTTTCTATCTCAGGTTCTACAACTTTCTGAATAGATTCAATTGATAATCCTTGGGTATGAATTTGTCCTTGATATTAGCTACCATTCTATCCCAGCTCTTAATATTGGACTTACCTTTCCTCCTTCTGTCGGCTTGCAACTTATCCCACCATAAATTTGCATGTCCCTTCAATCTGGTCATTGCACACTTTACTTTATTCTAATCATCAATATCCTCATAGTCAAACTAATTATTGTTGTGTTGGTTTTGTTACTTGGGTGAGAAAAAAAAAACACTTGCATGTCTAGATGATCCTTCTAGACAAGACATAAGTTTTTGAGTGGGTTAAATAATCCAAACATCTATAATAAACAAAGAAACAAACTAAAACAACTAAGAAATACAATTTAGAATGCATGAGACACTTAGAACGATAAAAAATCAACCAATTACCAAGATAATTATACCAATGGATCAATAGATTAGTAGGCAAAAGACCATAGAGAAAAATGATGACTTATGAGTCCCCGCTTCCCCCTTGGGAAGGCTCTTGAGCTCCCTTATGGAGAGGTCTTCTTACAATGGAAGAAAAATGGAAAATGGTGAAGAAAATCAATGCCTATTCCCTCAAGATGTGAGTGGAATGGCCTATTGCAATGATTCTTGAAGGCTCTAAAGAGAAACGATAATTCTCAAGGGAGAATTGAGGAAGAATAACAATACTATGAAGATCTCTCTTTCTTAGTGCACCCATGGCTCTTATTTATAGAAATTCTTTGAGGAAAAATGTAATTGGTTCTTGGTGTGAATAAGGGGCCTTTTAGGGCACCCTCTAGTCCTTGATCATCCCCCCATTCTTATTTCTCTCAGATATGAAGGTCAAATCAAGTTGGGAGTTGGTGGATAAGTGGTTGGGGGGCCGACAAGATCCATAAATGCGTTGTTCATAGAAGTGCACGACTTTTATCATACATAGTCGCACACTTGGCACATTGTGCACTCTGAGGGATTTATTGGCCTACACACATTGTGCATTATGTGCACGCTTCTTTTGGTGAATTTGTGCATGTCAATTTTTTAACCAATTGTATAGTTTATTCCTTTGCAATGCATTTCAGGGCTGCAGGTGAACTAATTGTTGTTGGCATTGCTATATTTCTATAACCATTTTTGTGCAATGTTGTGGATGAAATTTCAGTGATAACACTTATCTAAAGAACTTATCGAGTGAAGTAGTTCTTCTACATTCAAATTACCTTCATACACCAGGACTTTCATCTTTGCTCTGGTTCCTAGCTTGACAAACGCTCTCAACAATCACTCCTATGTTGATTTTTCTCCTACAACTTCTTCTTCTACTTATATGTCTTGACTTTCATATTCACTCACATAACAGGCCTCTGGTGATCTCTTTTGTTTTATTTCCATGGCATCCAACCTTGCACGAATTTGTCTCATTTATTCCTCCATGGATGCATTGACCACAGGTCTATCCTTGTGTCTCCTTGGAAACATGATTCCAATTACTTCTTCACACATAGCTTATTCTTTCTTTGATACCACTTGATGAAAACCCCCTCCCCGACTATGGAGGCTCGCACAACCTCCCGATCTAGGATCGATTTAAAAAGGAGCCAAAGTGGCTCTCAGGTTCCCAATGAACCATTAGATTTATTTCCACAGTCCTTTTCTCCCTTATCTGTATGAAAATTCAAATTCGTGGGGATCATTTCACTCTAGTGGAGTTTCCATGTGACATTGGGCCAAAACCTAGTGCTTAAAATTTCGAAAGAGACAACTTTGGTGCTCCTGAGCTTCAGGATTTGGGATTTTTTCCCTCAACACCTTCCAAAATATCTAAACACCAAAATGGCAAATTACCGGAATGACACTTTGGAACTTCGGGCTTCGAGAGTTTTTACGACACAACAATCCAAACCATCTAAAAACCAAATTGGTGAATTCCTAAAGGGATCACTAATCGACGATCCACACTTCCCCAACAACCAACAATTGTAATCTTCTCTAAAACTCCAGGCTTCAAGACTTTTAGTTCCTAATCACCACTAGACTCCCGAATCGTCGAACGCCGAAGTGGAAAAGGGAGGAGGTACATAGTCCATGTGTCTGTGATAATGAATGGCCTAGATTAACTCAGGCCTTCGGGCCTTTTCACACCAAAGTAACTTTGGATGACAATCCTCAAGATAGTCAGACTTCCATATGATCGTTAATATGTAGACACGTGTACTTGACAATCAATGGTCGATATTTTCTTCGGACTTTGGGACTTCAAGAATTTTCATGCCAAAATAACTTTGGCTCACAATCCTTTGGATAGTCGAACTTTCATATGCTCATTAATCTTTGTACATGTGTCCCCAACAATCCATGTTCCATATTTTCTTTGGACTTCAGGACTTCAGGTATTTTTCCTCCTTTTCAATAAAAACTTAAAACTTCCAGAGAGACAAAGTTCGAAGGAATTAAGGGTTTAACGCTCACACTTCTTTCCTTGATCCTACAGTTTTAAGGGATTTTGTCTTCTCCCGAACATATCGTGTCCGTCCACCTCAAAACAAAGAAATTTTCTCTTCCTTAATTTTCTTCACATGAAGAACTTGGACTCTATTGCATGCCTTGTGCTTCCCTCCTCAACTTTTCTCTCAAAAGAATCAGACCTTTTCGCACTGTTGTGGTTCCCTCTTTGGCTTGGGACTTAAAGAAGTCTCCTCTGTGCACTCCTTGTGCTATCTCTCCTATGAGCTTCTTCAACACTTAACTAAGTGTTTGCTCTATGCACTCTTTGCTTGAGTCTCCTCTCTGATATTTTATACTCCTTGTACGCGCTCTACATAAAATTACGTAATCTCTCATGAGCTTCTAAACCTGTAACAATTCGGCCTCCGCACTCCTTACGTGGGAACAATGCACTCCTTGTACCGATATTTCAGAAGAGAAACAATTGAAACTTAAATAAACATTAAGGATTCATTTAACCATCCATTTAGATGCATACATGCACATAAAACAAAGACACAATTGACACAACATTTACCCAGTTACTCAAAGACAAGAATGCTTATAAATATGAAGGAAATTCTCTCTTCTTCTATATTCCTTCAACAAATATTTACAAGGAGTGTAACAACTCTCAACAACTCTCATCTTATTCTTTCAAAAACTATTAACAAATTCATTTGGGCATAAATTACATTGATTTATACATGAGGGGGATTCTTGAGCCTTCCCTCTAGAATATCTTAGTGCTTTCATATCATCATTAAAGCATCCTACCACTAAGGCTTATTACAATAAATGAAATATTTCAATCTAGATATGAGTCAACGCTCAAAATGCATACAATCCTATATGTATTAAAGGAAAATACATTCCCCTGGAGCACATACAATGGCTCAAGATTCAATATCTTATGGGATATTTAATTACAATGCTTTTCAAAAATTAAACTGATGCTCTCTTATTGGAATCCAAACCAGTTTAGTGCATTGCATTAGATGCAGAGTCATCTTCCACCTACCTCATTAATTGATGATGGTGATGCTCCTACATCAAATCAAAATCCCAAGGAAGAGACTAACAATGATAGATCAAATAAAAATGTTGGTTAGGGAAAGAAAGAAAAACAAAAGATGACGTTTCCTTGTAAAATTTGTAAAGATGATCACCTTACCCACATATGCCCCAAAATTGAGGAAGCCTCAAGGCTCTTATCGCAACCGCCCATTGTGTTGAAAAATTTGTTTCTTGTAGAATCAACACATGGCCTCAAAATACCTCCAACACCAAAAGTGCATCGAGCATGAGTCAAAACCCCTTGACACATGAAGGTGGCCATTTATGTGTGTTATCACCGAAATTTCATCCGCACAGGGCGACAAGAACTCCGCATCATCAGCACAGAAAAACAGTCATTCATGGCACAAGGATTAATTCCACAGCACAGCAAAAGGGCCAAAACTATACAAAAATGGCTAAAAAACTAAAAAGCGCATTGCACCCACTGAGAACGCCCGCGCGCGCAACATCTTCGTATATTGGGCGCATAGGTGTGGCTGTGGGGTGCAAAACCCGCGTGCCTGCCAAACGACGCATTTATGGAACTGGTTGGCCTCCCAACCACTAATGGATCGGCTCCCAAGTCGATTTGACACCAAATCCGAGCTCAATCTCCGTGGGGAGGCTGGTCAAAGACCTAATTTTGCCCTAAAGAGCCCCTTTTCACATTCAAAAGAGGTTGCACAATAGCTCAATGCTTGGCTATAAAAAGCCATGAATGACCATCATTTCTTCAAGGAATTATTCATACTGTTATGCTGCTGAGATTGCTAGAGACCCCTTCTTTGGTAACACACTTTGTAAGCTGCATTTCATAAGCTATTCACCCCTCACTTGAGTGAATAATCTTGGAGTTCTTTCATCCACATTTCATCTTTTCTTTGAAAGGAGAGCAATCAGTTGAGGGCCTCAAGAGCCTTCCATTGGAGAAGGAAGGGACCCAAGTCCTCTTTCTCCTTTGTGTATCTTTGGATTTCATCTATCAGACCAGCTAATACATTGGTGATATTGGTCCATTGTCATTTGTTTTTATTTTTCATTTCCATGCTCATAGTTTCATTTAGTTTTTATTTAATTCTTGTTAATAGCCTAGTTGTTTTCTTTCTAACCTTTTACCATACAGCTGTCATGACTAGCAGAGCCCAACTAGGCATGTAAGCACTCACTTTTTGCTCACACATCGACGAAAAGAGTGCAAACAATGTGTCAATATGGTCAAGTATCATATTGATGTAGCCACTCGATATCATGATTATAGTTTTTCATAGAATTTTGTAGGTCCAGAGTCTCCTCCTCGTCTGGTAACACCCTTGCAGACTGAAAATCTGAAACCTCCACCTCGTACTCCAAAAGGAGTACTAAATCACTCTTTCCACAATCCTAATTCCAAAGATTCCCAGAACTATTTGATTGTCAAAGATCTAATTCAAACCCCTTGTGTGACGTCGTCTTTAGAGGTTCTCTAGATGTGTCCTTCATAAAGGAACGCCTTGTTATCCACTTTAGGAGATCTAGACCTATGTGGATGGAAGTTTATTTAGTTTGACGTCACAGATGTTAGGCCTCACTTACCTTACCACATGGCCTTTCAAATCCATGTGGAGTACACAGAAATTACCATAAAACACACTGTAATTGATGAAGTTGATGTGACATGCATGATGTCCCTAATCTGTTGTAAATCCATTGTCTCTCCGACTCTATCCCAATCTATGACTATGTTGACTTCTTTTAATGGGTGTTCATTTCAAGCCCACGAAATTATTTCTCTCTTTTTTGGTCCGGTTAGGTGGAAAGATAGTGGAGGTTGATGTCGAGGTGGTTGATGCACCCCTCGACTATAATTTACTACTAGGGCATAATTGGACTTATTCCATGACAAAAGTCATGTCATCCATTTTTCGCACTTTATGTTTTCCTCACAGAGGAAAAATACTAATGATTGATCAATTTTCCTTTGTGCACGCTAGTCCTAATGCATCAATTGGACCTTCGGTCCCTGTCATCGACAATTCTCAGTAGGAAACTGAGGATTTTGGTGTTGGAATATATTCCTCTCTCATGGGTATCTTTGATCCATGGCACCAATTCATCACATTCACGTCATTTCCAGTGAGTCTTCTTCGTCGATGAAGTACATTCCTTTTTGTACTTTGTATTTCAACAACCCTTGGATGCTACCTTCCCCTACTATGTCGTAAAAAGGTCAGTTTCACATTGGGATGGAAATGCCACTATCAATGAGAGAAGCTCTGTATTAGTCTATTCTTGACGCTACTTATAACCTAGATCCTTTCTCCTCACAGACAGAATAGGAGGATATTGTTATAGAGCCCGTATGGTATGTCCAATATTCTTGTTGGCATGATTTCCTCTTATAGAGGGAAAGACCCCACTTTAACTACACTAGGGTTCAATATGTAGATAGAGCGAATAATCATCTAAAAGCTAATCAATTTTATATTCTACCCCAAACATACCAAAAATAATTTAAAGAAATAAAAGAGAGAGGAGATCAGGTAATGATACCTTTGATCCCATGTTTGGTGATGATATCCTCAAGCTTGGAAGTTCCACTGACTGCACGTCTCCTCCCAGGGCTGACCTGCATCCAAAGACAGGGAAACAAATAACTACAAGCATGATATTCCATATATAATTTAGGTTTATATGTTATAATTCCAATTATAAATCAATAAAATTAATCAAGACACCATCATTTGGGACAAGAAAATGTGATTATTTTATTCATAATACAAAGATTATACCTTACAATTTGAGTTGGCCACTGTTCCGCAAACCTGATCTGGGAACCTGTTTACCATGCTCCAAGTGAACCTTGTATGGACTTCTTCTCTCAACCGTATGATCTCTTCTATGGAAGGGAATGGGTTAAATGGAGGAAGAAGGGGCCGATGAGGGAATATTGAGGCAATTTCTCACAAAAGGCATCAATATCTTGGGCAAGGAGGGGAAGTGAAATCAGGCATAGTTTCACTATTTTTATGATTAGATTTGAAATGAGACCCCAACACATCCTTTTATATGAAAAAACGATGGTTATTCGGTTGGGTGATGGGCTATAGTAGGTGGATTAGTTGGGAAACTTCCAATAGCTCGTAAATTCCAACAAATTCCTTGCAACTTTTTATTTTTTGCAACTTTTACAATAATACACAGGCTATAATGGTGTAACATGAATATGTACGCAATATGTAGTGGTGCAGAAAGTGTATGTACATGGGATGTAATGGTGCAAGACACGTACATATTCCAAAAAATTGTTTTTTAAGAAGATATTCTCAGCAGTGATTTGGAAAAAAACTAATGTAACAAGGCCAAGGCCATGTATTGAAGAGTAGTGAATTTTAGGGCTATAACAGATTCCCCCTAATGTCTGAGGTAAGAAGAGAAACTGATGGCCAAAATACATTACAATATCTTCACTAATGTACGAGATTGAATAATCCCGATACTAGAGTTTGGGAGGTGCCATCTGCAAAATAACACTTGTCTCTCTGAGGCGAGCATACCCATGCTCAGGATGAAATAAATCATTGTTTCCAATCAAGTACACTACAAATCCATGTCATATAAATATATAAAGTGTATCCGCAAGAAATACACAATGGATCTACATTTCAAAATCAGTTGAAGATATACAAGTAGAGTATCCATCTTCAATAAGCTAGTGACACCCGATGGCTGGAGATGAGGCCTTCAGAGCTCAAGAAACAAATTCAAGATATTCAAAAACTTGGGTACAAGTACAATGGTAGTGTATAACTCACTATCCTGAGGTATTCAATGACTTGTCAGGAAAATACATGAGGATCTTGATGATCAGGTAGAGAACTTCACCGATTTTGAATTAGGACTTGACTAGACTCTCAGGATGGCCGACTCATGAAGTCAAGAGAAAAAATATAGAAAGGCCAACTCAGGCTAGGTGAAACTTCCCTTGGAAAAAAACACGAATGATGATTAGACTCAGGAAGAATAACATTGACAGAAGTTTACGATGCAGGAGGCAACACAAACTCTCCATGTGTTTGGAAGAGTAACCAAACAAAGGAGGACACAACTATATGTAGCAATAATAGATTCCTAAGGTCATACTAGATCCCAATCCTTGGCGAACAAACAGAAGGATTTGATTTGTCCAAGGGTGACTCTTTGAGCTGCTAAAAAAAGAATACATATTTCTCGTCCCCTCTTTTTTGGGATATTTGATTTTTTTTTTGTCTTTTTCAATTTTTTAATAACTTGGAAAAGAATAAAAGAATGCTACATTACAAAAGAGGAAACGAGTTTTGCAAGAAAGAATACTAGTTCCAAGTGCAAGGAACATACTAATGCATAGAGAAAGGAGACATGTGCAGGAAAAGGACACTCGGGGAAAATTCCTTGATGGGTAAAGGTGTCAAGTCATAGAGGCAAGAAGTGCTACAAGGCTTGCATATAAGGCATGCTTCAAAGGTTCCGTTTAGAGCAACATGGAGTCAGAATTAGGCCAAATATGTAGAGATGAAAATGCAATTAAGAAATACACAATGAGACCCCTTCAATGTAATTTTTACGAGCCCAGAGATGGTAAGATCAATAGTTTTTTCATGTTTAGAGAGTCTGAAAAAATGTAAAATAAGACTCCATGGAGTACATTTTTCTGATATAGTCTAGTGAATTCGAAAAAGGGGTAAACTTGCACCGAAAAGACGTCTATTCAAAACCATTTTAATGAGTGTGACAAAGACAAGATCACTTGGAAATATTTTCAATTTTAGGGAGTCTAAAAGAGCTTAACTATGGACTCACAACCTTTTTCTGATTTTAGTCTCCTTAGCATGAAAAAGTATAAAATTTACTGAGGAGAAATCTCTCGGTGAGACGAATCTCCCGAGGTGTACCTTTTTCTGCTATAATCTATAGGCTCAAAAAAGGGTTAAACTCATGCTAGTAGATGTTCTTCTAGACTAATTTAATGAGTGAAGGGACAAGGTCACTCGACAATCTTTTCAATTTTATGGAGTCTGAAAAGAGATTAACTATGGACTCTGTGGGGGTTTCTTTTTCGTAAGTAATCTCCAAGGCCCGAAAAAGGTGATAAAACAAAACCAAGGAGAATGTTCCTTTTTCAAAAATTTAGTCACTTGGGCCCAAAAAATGGTTAAATGTATGCCTGAGAATACTCTTCTAGTGAACCGAAGTTCCTAGAGCATACCTTTATTCATGAAATTGACCATCTGGAGCAAAAAGGGGTAAACTACTGTCAGACAGACGTGCCTTCAAATTTGAGTTTGGCGAGTGTGAAGGGAAACAAGATCGCTCAACAATGATTTCATGTTTAGAGAGTCTGAAAAGGGCTTAAAGAAGACTCTAGGGGGATACTTTTCTTAGTTAATCTAGACAATATCGAAAAGCATGAATACAGTCTCGTCAGATGTTGCTTTTGAATTGTAAAGTGAGCTTGAAAGACAACAAAGAATGTTCATTTGGGAGTCCCAAGGTTGAGGCAAAGAATGATGGTGCATTAAACAAATGAGGCTTAATCTCGTAATCATGACAAGACTAACAAGAAATCTCGAGCCTATAGTCATTACTGACAACATGGATGCCAAAATGCAACAAGGATCTACCTAGGGAATCCATGTAAAGGGAGGCTCTACCACCTAATTACGAAACTTCTAAAGAAGCAATGAAGGTTATGTGTTGCACTTTTGTGGGTTCGATCCTATGGAAAAGTGGAAAATACAATGAGATGCAGAAAGTAGAGATGAAATCCTAACTTAGATGCAAAAAGTTGGAAAAAATGACTTTTACCAAAGGATAGCAAAATGTGACCCATCCCCAAAAAATTACAAAACCAAATGAAAAAGAGGTACCATAACATCCAATAAGAAACTCAGAATTGGATCAATTGATTTCCAACCCAGGAGAAAAAACAAAGGGGGGTAAAAAAGCTGGCAAAAAGGGCCAAAAAAGTCTATAAATAGAAGCTGACATCTCTTTTTCACCATTGCAGTTTGAAAATTTCCCAAAAGGAGAAAAAACCTCTTTGCTAAAGAAGTTGATTCTGAGAGCTTTAGTGGACGAAATAAACTTCCGCTTGGACCAAGTAATTAAAATTGTATCCCTCTTGCAATTCAA
The DNA here is from genome assembly GCA_009831015.1 of Picea engelmannii. Taxonomy (NCBI): domain Eukaryota; kingdom Viridiplantae; phylum Streptophyta; class Pinopsida; order Pinales; family Pinaceae; genus Picea; species Picea engelmannii. The sequence goes on from ML778766.1 coordinate 432,171, forward strand.
TACTTATTTTATGAATTTAATTTGGTTTTTGAGGGGGCGTGCTCTCCTAAAAAGAGTGTCCCTGCATGTACGCAGGTTGTTCAAGGACAACCCACATATGTATTCAGGAAGAAAACAATTTGCCTGCATACATACATGGTTGTGGAAAATACATCCCACGTACACCCTTAAAATCTTGGAAAAGATTAAAAATCAAGAGCTTACTTCCTCCACTTTTCCATGGAACATGATGTATGTCCACTGGAGGGAGAGGGAACATGGGGATATAGACATACTAGTCAAAGAGGACCCTGCAAACATCATCAAACTAAAATAGTGTGGGATATGGAAGTTCTTCTAGTGTCCTTTCATGAGGGCACAACCCAGGTTACTTAACACCCTTTTTGTTTACTGGCATCCGGATGCAGAGGAAATCATGTTAGAGGGACAACCACTAACTCCAATGACTGAGGATATCTACTTCTTAACTAGCCTATTGAGGAGAGGGGAACCATTCAATATTCATACATTTCCCCCTGGGAATTTCAACATCGAGGACTACATCCATATGTACTACAAGGCTGGAACTGAGAAGGTAGGTTCTCAGGTGCCTATTCATAAGATCACCATATTGACTCTTCAAGTGATCTTGTTACTGATTAGGTGGATTACTGGATCTGTGACCCTGCATCAAGCTTCCTGAGCACACATGCATTATTCTATTCAGTGCCAGGAGGAACATATTTTTGATTGGATCACGACCATGCATACATGCATAAAGAGACAGTTGGAAGAGTGTTAGCAATGCAACAACAAAAAAATTGGGTTTTGTAGTATCATATGCTCTTTCTTCTTCGATAGGGTACCCATTCTTATTCCCAGAGAGACGGTGCGAGGGCATGTGAACTCCTTCCCAGTGATATGCATATGGGCAGCATTGTTTTCATGAAAGAGGGGAGGGAGTACCATAGAGGCCTTCGACGATAAATTCTTCGACTGGTGGGAACGACATATTTTAGCGATTGAGGACTACGCCTACGCCAGGATAAAATTTTCTAGGGATCCAGACATGCCCATGCCTCTTGCAGAGGAGTGAGGAGAGATATGTAAATACTATTTAATTTTTAATTATTTTTAATATATATCATTTGTATATGTGTATAGTGTTCGCACTAGGAATCACCCTCAAATTGCATAGAAGGTAAGCCTTCTACCCATCAGGTTATGTGTAAATGTAAATGATTTTTAAAAAGGTCAAATGGACAGACTCAAGATAATAATGTTCTAACTCAGAAATTTGGGCTAGCATGCACATGAAATTGAGGTCTTGTCTAACTTTAGTCAGTAAGTGGGAGTAAATGTGAATAGACGGAATACTTTGGTGAGAAAAATGTAGAGATTTTCTATAGACATCAAGTCTATAAGCAACCTAAGGACGAAAAACTAAAAACACAAGATCTTCTTGAATTCAAAGTTTAAGGACACTAAAGAAACATCATAATAATATTATAATCAAACATCCATCATAATATCACTACAATAATTCATGTGAACATTTCAAACATGAATACTTCAGAATCAGAGGCAAATAAGATGGAGTAAGAAAGTTGACTTCTATTAATCAAGATGTCTCAAATCAACTACATAACCAGTTCACATAAGCTTCATCAAAATATTACAACATAAGGGATCCTAGCTCAACCATTCGAACCTAATAAAGCATTTAGACTATTTATTTATAAGAAAAGGGGAGGCAACAGCTGGAGGTGTGAGTTGGCCTTCTTCCCATGAAAATCTCCAAGTAGTTATTCCATATAACAACTTAAACTAATAAATGTGCTATAAAAAGGGAAAATGTTGGTCACTGATCCAACCAACTTTGAACTGACTTGATCTTATTTATACGCATATCCCTGCATGATAAGTGTCCTTCAGATGCTTGTAACTATCATCATGCTGCCAGCTATTATCTTTTTCTTTCTACACATCAGAAGCCATCTACAAGAACGATATTTTGATCTCCTTGATTCGTGGTACTTGTTGGTAGATTCATTCGGTAGCGCTTTGGGTAGAGAGCCTTTGTAGTGCCTTCACCAAATTCCTATAATTCTGTAGCATGACCTCCAAAATAGGAATGTCGAATAGGTAGTGCCACGCCTATGTGCCTCTGTAAAAATTTGTTCTCTGTCCAAAATTTTAGTAGTGCCATGCCTATGTGCTTCTGTGCTGAATTTGACCTCTGTCTAAAATTTCAGTAGCCCCTTCCTGTGTGTCTGTGTACAATTTGGTATCACCTCAAATAAATTCGCAACACCACATTCCAATGCTGATAGATTTGGTAGCACCCCTAGGTAGTTAGCAATGCCATCTCTACATCAGTCTTAGGTGATTAGGCAGCGTTAGAGGCAACAGACTGATAGGACATAAAAATTAGACAATTATGTAGCACCATAGTGCTACAGAATGTCTGCACTACTATTGTTGAAGAGATTAATTATTTACAGAACACAAAAGGCTTTGAGCAGTATGCATTAGAAGCCTGTATAGGTGGAAAAAGTAGTATTCCCTTAATTACTTATCCTTGCAAAAAGGGGCCATTCCCAAAATGGAGCTCACTTTTCACCAATCAATTTTCACCAATCATATTTAATCTCAAGATCATCCTTGGATCCTTGACATGAATGTTTTAATCTCAAGATTACCTCCAAACAACTTCCAATGCTTGACATTGTCAAGTATAAAGGGTCTGTATTTGACTTCTACATCATACTTGAGTTAGGTGGAAATGGTACTTTGAAGTTTCTTGCTGATACAGCCAAAGACAAACCCATGGTATTCTTTTCTCTTGGAATAAATGAAATGTTGAAAGCTAAGAAAAAACTATCCACTAGGTTCGACACTTGATTTCTATAAGATCTAAGCCTAGGGTTCTTAGTTTGATAAATATTTTTGATCTTATGGACAATCAATTCATCATCCCAAAATACGGATAACTCTTCAATCCCCATGTATTTTTCATCCCTCAATCCCAAGATAAGAGATTCATACTCTGCCACATTATTGGTAGTTTCAAATTCTAGTTTCTATGACAAAGATATCATCTCTTGAGCAGGTAAAACAAATACCACCCCAACACCAGTACCTTCCCTGAAAGAGGCTCCATCAAACAACATCTTCCAAACAAAGGTGGTTGGAGGAGAATCTTCACAAAAGGTAATAGATTTTTATTTTATTTCAAGAGGAGGTTCATGACCATCAGTGAGTTGTAAGATGTTGGATCCCAAATCAGTATCAAAAGCAAAAATAGGATGATTTGTGGGGTTTTCTTCGTCACTAATAATGTAGGAAAACCAAGCTTCCCTATAAAGTATTCTATGTTCCCCCCCAAACATAGGAATGGTAGCATATGAGAGGTCCATCTGCAAGGTTTCCCCAAGTATTTTTACCCAAGATCTTGTCAAGAGCATGCCAAACTTGGGGGGAACATCAACCACCACGATATCCATGACTACACTTTTCATGGGAAACTGAAATAAAGTCACAACCAGATCCTTAATGACCCCAAGACCCTTCACTTTCCTAGAGTCAAAAGAATATAAGTCATTGTAGGTCTTTTTGATTTCTAATCTAAGTTCATCCATAACAGTTTTGGGCATGGGGTTGTGGGATTCCCCTGAGTCCATCAAACAATTATGCAACACCTTATCATGTATGTTCATTGATGTACAGAAGGGAGGGGATGAACCATCTCTAACTTCTATCAAAGTTCCTAAGATGATTGTTGGCTTTTCATCTTGCAGATTTACTGAATCAGTGGGATTTGGAGAAGATTCGAGCTATAACATTTTGGAGAGATATTATTTAAATTCTTCATTTTTCATCAATTCCAAAAAAGGCACAGGGATCTTGATTTTTTGGATCTCATTCTCAAAGTTGAAGGCAGGTGAAGAGTTCAGGATCTCTTTGGCTTCAAGGGTAGTATTTCTAATCAAAAATTTGGGGTTTTGAGTTTCTCTTTCTTTGTTGCCAACTGTCACAGCCTTGGAAACATTTTCTTTTTTGGTTGGCTGATCAGAAGTATTAGTCTTTTCCTCATTCTTTTTGGATCTCATATTATATCTATTAGGACTTTATTTTTCTTTCTATCCCTTACTTAATTCATTTATTTGAATATCCATCAAGGATTTCGCATATACATATTGAGTCAAGTGGGGGTATGGTGATGTGTCACCTAAGAAATGAATCTCATGATCAACCTCTTCCTCCTCTCCTTATTCATCGGCAACAAGGTTGTTCTATAAAGGAGTTTGTACCTTTTGATCATATCTATCTCTGTTTCTAAGGTCTCTTGGAAGGATATGAGGACTATTGTTGGGTATCTTGAAGTTACCTCTATTATCAGCATTTTGATTATTTCTATAGGTATGTTTTCCTTTCATTTTTAACTTCTCTATATCAGTAGAAAGGGATTTTACTAATTTGGTAAGTTCATCTACTTAAGGATGGACAATAGGGGAATCAGAGGTTCAAGCTTCAGCTCTGTTTTTTGTCCTGTCCCTATCAGATTTCCCCCTGAGTTTATTAGATGCCACTATATTGGATTCTACCTCCAAGGCTTCATCTTGCATATGAGCTAAGGAGGTTGATCTTCTTTCTCTCAGTAGAAGGCAAAAATCGAGGTCAAAAGCGTTGGCATAACTGATTTTTGCAGAGGTTTTTGTAGGTTTTATCTCAGCAGGGATATATTGTAAATTTTGTTGAATCTTTTAGAGAACTCAGAGACAGACTCTCCTTCTTTCCTCTTTACAGATCCAAATTTTGTGATGTAATACAAAAAGTCCTTTTTATCTCCCTAGTGTCTTAAAAAGGCATCATCTAATGCCTCAATCCCAGTAATGGACCCAGGGTCCAAACCCCTAAACCACTTCCTAGCCTCACTAAAAAGGATTTGGACAAAGACTCTCATCCACATATCCTCATTTTCAATATTTTGATTTTCTGCATAACTATAGAAGGCAACAAGGTGTTCTTCAGGAGTTATATCTTCTTCTCATATGAATTTGGACATGTATTTTAAATAATCTCTAGAAGGGAGACCATTCATGGGCTAAGGTAAGACAACAGGGGCATATCTTGCAACCATTATGGCATCCATCCTATTTCTAGGAGGGTATTAAGCCCTAATATTGGCTCGTTACCCCTTAATTCGGGCATATTACATTATTAATGTTATTTATTACCCCTTAATTAGGGCATATTAGATTAGTAATGTTGTTTTATTTATGTCGGATTTAGGCCATTAGTTGTAATTATACCTCCTAGTATCCTATATATACCAAGGAAACATTTTCATTTTGAATCATCTTGTACTTGAACATTTAAGTGGGGTAAAAGGAGGTTTCCCCCTCGAAGAGGCTTATTATCTGAAATTATCTCTTTTTCAAGGCATTGAGTACTTTTACTGAGGTTTTTCTATGCTATATTGATGTTTGGTTCTTAACATATGGTATCAGAGCTCAAGGTCTTGGGGTTTCGCTGCTACATCTGAGACACCGTGGAATTTTCGCTATAACGTTTTTTCTACAACATTTCAGAAGGAACAGATTGGAGGATATTTAGTAGATGGTACGTTGGGTTAAAAATTCAGCTCCTAAGGCCTTATACTTTCGTAGATACAACCTGTACAAGATAGGGTTCTGAAATCATCCTGAAATGAGTCATTGCGGAATTTTCGTTATAAAATCTTTTCTGTAACGTTTCAGGCCCTGAACTCCAGAGGCCATTTACAGAAATTAGTAATGTATCTGTGGTAAAAGGTTTAGATTCTGGGTCATCTTAAATTTGTATATACACCCTGTGTAAGATAGGGTATCTGACTAGTCCAATTGACTAGTCTCAAGAAGGTGTTCCAAGTAAAACAATCATAAATTCTTCCTAGAGTATAACAATTGCATGGGACTAGTTGCATTGGATCGTGGATAGTCTGTAGTATTTTGGGTGCGAGTTTCAGAATTTTGTGTCAATTATTTTGTGCGAGGCACACTATACAAGTGAGATCTCCTGGAAAGGCCAAAAATCGGCAAGTTGTGGGGAAGTTACCGTAAATTCCACTTGGCACATCCAATTTTGATCAGACCAGTGGAATTGCAGAGAAGAAGTATCAGAGAAATACATAAGGGAAAGTTTCATACCCAGAAGGGCCAAAAATTGGGAGATACAACAGAAGAAATATTGTCTAGGAGAACCACCTCAAAATCAAGGTTCAAAAGTGATACTTGGCCAACATGCCACCCAAAAAGGGAACTTCTGCAACAAATAAGCCTCCAGAAAATCATACTTCGACTCTTGATGAAGGCGAAGAAATGCGTAGGGACATAAATGAACTACAAAATAAGATGGATTCAATGGAAGCTAAGATGGATTCAATGGAAGCTAAGTTGGATACTAAGATGGATTCAATGGAAGCTAAGTTGGATACTAAGATGGATTCAATGGAAGC
>ML778766.1:446993-503347 GCA_009831015.1 Picea engelmannii
GATATAATAAATGTAAGAGGACTTCTTAGAAGGTTCTACTTCTAGAAGATTCCTCCTCTAGAATGTTCTTAGGTGATGGTAGCACTATATAAAGGGGTTCAAGCAATGTAATGGGACATGAAGATAAGTATTGTATTTGGAGCGGTAGCTCAATAGGAGGATGCCCCCTCGAAGAGGGAAGTGAACAGGAGAGGATCCCTTCCATAATATGATCCATTGTATGGTGTTGTCCTACCTCAAGGGTTTGATATAATAAAGTGGTTTTTTTCTATATTGTTCTTCTATATCTGTTGTGGTGCTTTTGTATTTAGTATTGGGTTCTTAACAATTGGTATCAGAGCACTTTCCTTGGGCAGACATTGTGGGCAAATATTTTTTATTTTTCCAGATTTTTTTTTCGGAGAAGAAAAAAGAGGGCCGTGACATTCCAGACATTTTCAGTATATTTCTGTACAAAATTTACAGAAACGGGTTGTATATCTGAGTTCCTCTCAGAAAAACACCCAAGTTAAAAAAAAAAAATCGTCCGAAACGGAGTCCGGAAGGTCAAGATATTGAGGTTTTAAAATCTGCAATTTTGCAGGGTTTTTTCTGCGGACGGCGACGCGATTTATTTTTATTTCTGTAGCATTTGGAGGCCTAATTTTCCAAAATAAATTACATATCTGAGTTCTTCTCACAATTTCACCCAATTTCAAAAAAAAATCAGCCGAAACGGATTCCGGGAAGTGAAGTTATGAGCATTTTAAGTTCAACAGTTTTTTAGGGTTTTTCCAGAAAAAAACACACTGTGCATACAAGAAATGAAACTTTCTTGGACACTGAGGGATAAGGAGAAATGGAGAGTAAATGTCTTAAGACTAATAACTAGGTGATGGTAATTGTAGGTTTGAGTGGAATGGAAACTGATAGGAAGGCATGAGGAAAATATCTCCTCCAACTATGCAGACACGATATCTGCCAAAACTCTGAGCGATAATTTGTCCTTGAAATTGATATGCCGAGGGGGGAAATCATGGAATACCTAAAGAACGATGACAACTCAGAGTTTCAGTGAAATATTAGGAACGTATCAGGAGAAACTCATCCTCTAAATCCACCTCAACATATGATCTGGTAGCACCACTGCCAACTGGTTCGAACTGGTAGTTTGTGCAGTGCAAAAATTTGAGCTTTCAAAATTTGAAAACTGTTAGCAGAGCTCATAAAGATTAATCCTGGAAGGAATATTTTAACTAACCATGGTGTTGAAAATAAGGAAGAGATGACATCAGTGCAATAATCACAAATCATGGTGAAAGATGAAGGATGGGGAGTGTGCTACGAAAACTCTTAGTGAGTTGGCAGCGCTCCTTTTCAAACAATGATTTGACCACTAAGAATAATACAAAGGAACAACATGGAAAGTCTATAGAGGAATGAGTGAGGAGTATGACATGTCAATTTGAGTTGTTCATGGAGTGAGTCGAACTTAGTGTCGAATCATGAAGGGGATCAAAACATAAGTCATGAAAATGAGCCTAGGACAAAAGTTCATGTGAGGATCAAGTCTTTGATCCATAAACCTTTATTTATCAAAGTCATCGAAGTAAATCACACATTTAAGAGACAAATCAAAATGAAAAAAACTAAAGGCTTAGAAAAAACAAAACTAAGGGCTAAAGACCCAAGGAAACTTATTGTGATAACATATAGACTACTGAATTTCATGTATCTACTATGTACAGATGTGGGATTAGTGCAACCAACAAACTTCATGAGGACTCGATGATGTACTCGACCAGAGGTGGGACCAGTAAGAGCTGTGGGACCAACAGCCTGTTGATGGGCGAAATTGACCGCTCATCAACTGGAGGAGTGAATCCAGTCTGGGGTTGTCTAATTAACCCAAGCCATTTGGATTAATCCACTCCGACGGGTTTAGCGGCTCCGTTAGACGATCTAAGTCCTAAAGAAAGAAAAAAAACAAAACTAAAGAAAATGCAATAACTTGATGAATAACAATCGTTGAAAACTATATATAGATCTAATATATATTTACAGTTTAACTGACTAATATTTATAAAATAACTCTACTTATTATATGTACAATATATACAAATGATTCTATTTCTAATATATATATAATATGTACACAATACAAATTTTAATCTAAATCCACAAAAATCGAATATAAATTGATTTTTTAAACAACAGTAACACTATTATTTAATCTGTTTATACTCTAGAAATGGAATATCAAACTGTCTAATTGAAAACAGAAATAACAGATAGTAGAAGAAGTTTTAACTGGAGGAAATTTCTGTATTCATTAAACTAATGAAATCAAACTAACAAATTGACCTGTTACCGCATCCAATATTTGTTCAGTGCGTAGCATCCAATCTCCCTGTCTGCTGAGGTAAACCTGCAGCAGATCCTACAATTGCTTCTCCTAAATGTGAAGCAGTAATGATGGAATTCGAATGATAGAACATATAAGAGATATGATCACATCAATCTCGTAATTTCACAAGTATCCACATTAAGATAAATCATGTTGTGAGAACTTGTGTATAAACGTTCAATAAAGGATAAAGATAAATCTCTTAATTCAAGTTTGAACAAAATGATTGCTATGTGTTAAATATGGAACATAAAACATGGATAATATATAAATTTTTATCATACCAATTTCTAGTAAACCATGACAACGAAAACAATCATAATCTAATTACAAATTGAAATAATCATGACTTGAATAAAACCACAATACGGAAAAGCTAAAGCTGTGATGAGTATTATATTTCATTCAAGTCTATAAATGAAAAATCCATAGTCTTGCCCTAGATAGAGATGATCTCATGTTTACAAAATAACATGCTTATATAGGTTCCAAGAACAAAATGTTTCCTGTTGATAACATCAAATATGTTCCAAAAATATGGGGGATGCGACCTCCCTAATTTTACTTGATATCAAAATACCAACAACCTAATCTATTTACTAAAAAAAAAAAAGTTGATATGGCTAGAAGATGTCAACAGTGCTTCATATCTCCTTGAAATCATGGGTTCCTGTTAACAAATGAAAATGGGGAAATTTTACATATGTTTTCAATTGTCAAATTAAGCAATTCAAATTTTTCTAGCTGGCTACAGAATCTTATGATTCTATAGCTAGTTATAATTACAACTACAATCATATTTTATTCAACAAAAAAAACAAATTGATTTTTATAAGAAAGGTAATCTATTCAATCAAATCATATATCCTAAATTGAGAGTGACAAAATCATGCTAAACTTCAAAAAGATCATACCTGAAATCATGGGATTAAAACATATCAAGCAATCTTGGAGTTTATGATTGTTGTTGTTGCCTCTTCATTCTTAAAAATGATAGATCCTGTAGTTTTTAGGCATTTCTCCTTTGCTTGAGGTATGGATTGGAGTCTACTGTTCTCGTTTGTCAACAAATCCACTTGCTCCTTTAAAGATTTAAGCCAGGATTGTAGCAAAGGCACATCTGTATAATACCTGTCGATCTAGGATTGACATTCATTACACTGTGGCTATAGGGACTGTGCATTGGCACTGATAGCATTAAGGATTGGAGAAGCATCCATGCGAAAGGTAGGTTTATCACAAAATCGAATGCTAGGAAATTTGGGATTATCCTTTAGACATGGAGGGAGGTTGCTAACATAATCGTAGGGTTTGTTAGGGCAAATTCCATATGACATTGGATACTCTTCGGCCAAGAACCTTTCAATTTTTGAATCCCAGTCTTCACTTAATTCAATTGTGTTGTTTGTGTCTGCACAGGGTTTGGATTTGTTTCGAACACATCATGAAATCAAACGACCAACCCTTTTATTCTTGTAATTAACATCGAAACTGCCCATTAGCTTCTTCCCTGAGGGTTTTTTAACAGTTTTAGCGCAATTCTTTGGGTGCGACTCTGGTTGATTGTCTAGTTGAGTAGCATCAGGGTAGGTCGAGGGTTCAATATTAGGGGTAGGATTGGAGGGAAGGAGTGGTGGAGAAGAGGTTGTAGTGTTCATGAGGGTTTCAACAATAACCGGTCTATCAACCTGTCCCAACTCACTGTTGCCAAAGCCATTTCGTAAAAAAAAGGCATCCCAACAATCATTGTGTAATTGCAACTGATGCACAAGGATAATTTTAATTAAACCATGATGGAATAAACTTGAATCAGACCTCTGCCTCCTAAACCGCTTTCCCATCTTGTACATACTTCTAAGCAGGAAGTAGGGCATGTTCAACGGGAAGTCAATGAAACTCATAAGCAATCGAAGATGATACAGGAAAACCAACCCAAATATTCCTTCACACGTAATGAACTGTTTCACAATAGCAAGAAGATCATGCCACCTAGGTTTTAAAGATGAGACATGCATACCTCAATCACAACTAGTAATTTTCCGTGAGGTGAGCGTCAAAGTCCAAGGGACCTCTTCAACTTTTTCATTCTTGGACCATTTTTTCCTGACAGCTGGTAAACCCATAGCTTGGCTTAAAAATTCTTCAGTCACCTCAAGCTGCACATCACCTATCTTTGCTCTGTAGCCATCGAAGGTCAATGCGAACTCTTGGGCAACTCTGAGTTTGAAAACCTTAAACTTTTTAATGAACAAACGCCAACCATTCCTTTCTAAATCATCCCTGGCGTTATCTTATGATAACAAGGTTTGGATTCCATTGGGCTTGATCCTTACCACTGCATCCATTGTGAACAGAAGGGAATCAACACAGAACTCGGAGGTAGGGTTTGATAAAAAACCACAGAGCCATAGCCCCGAGTTTCCACAAAACAATACTATGACAGTTCAAACGGTAGGCAAAGACATTAATCACCATGCATGGGAATGAAATCGTGAAGCCCGAGACCATACAGAGCAGTAATAGCATGATGTAATTCATATGACACCTTCGCATATGGGTAGGTATAAGGATTTGAACACTTGGAAAACCATAGTACGCACATTCATAGCTTGATTACAAAGGTAAGTGTATCAAATAAAAGTTGAATAATTAAAAGTTTTATGAATCAAAACTCCATTAATATCAATCGAATATTAATGAATGGAGGTCTTTCACTTACGTAACCAAGGCACATTTAGAACCAAGGGGTTATAAACAAGTAGAACAATCATGTTCATAGAAAAATATGAAAATTCAATAATAGACCATATAAACAGTTTTCCTTTAATCATAAATCGAAACAAAGTGTCAATTCCAACTGCGCGTTTTCATGCTTACAGTCATGAAAACAAAAATTGAAAGGAAGATATGTAAAAAGTGAAAAATGACAAGTGTCATTTAGTGACAATGGTCATTATGAGTAATGAAGATTTAGAGACCCTGTGTAGGTAGCTTATAAACAATAGAAATTATATTATTGCTGCCAACAATGGAGACACGCTGGGAGAAGCAGTTATCTATGCGAAATGAACGAGTTCAAATTATGATAATCAAAAAAAAATTCGAATCGAAAACAACCAAAATGTTGTCTGAACATCGTAAATAATTGTAATTGCATTCTAGTTTCAGACAACTATTATTTTTAAAGAGACAAAAACTGACAACAATCTTAACAGAAGAGAGTCAGGATATTAAAGTTAAAATCTTCAATACTATTGACAGGGCCGCTGTTGCCAGCAGGCGTTCATAGCCTCGCCAGGGATGTCAATTAACCCACTCTGATATCTGTATCCTGCCAAGAAGTTCTAGATCAGAATGAAGGAAATTTAAGGTAAAAAGAATCCATATCTGAGAATTTTCATATACCTGGCATTGCTTCGTTTCCAGCGGGCTTGTTCAGTACCCTGACGAAGTTATCTTGGAATCATGCATGCATTTACCCACTACCATCAGATCTATTCAGTATCCCGACGGGTTTACAAGCACTTCCCACATCTCTCTGAAGGTTTATTTAGTTTTAAAGTTTTTTAATAGAGCGGGGTGACACTGGAAATCCTGGTTTTTGGACACATCTTAGTAAATTACAGATCTTGAAGAAATTTCTTAGCTGTCCTTTATTAAAATATAGAAATAGTTTGTTAATAAAACCAACTTTCAAGAGCAGGGAGACATCTCTGAGTTGTTCTCTTAAGGAATAGGGACAACGTAAAAAGAATTTTTATGGATGATCGTGACTACCTTCAGTTGCAGATTGAAATCAAGAAACACTTTTCAAACAACAAGTTATCTTTAACATGGCTGCAAACTCAGAAAAATATCACAATTGATGTTTAAACAACTTTCAGCAGTCATTTTAGAGGGGAATTTTTTTTGTTCTCTTCATCTGAGGTGGCCCATGATGCAGGCATGTGTGTTTCAAAAAGAAAGACTGATAAGTATAAAGGAAAAATCAAAACAAACCAGCAAAGAAAAACAAATAGCCAACAAAACAAAAAATATTTACACAGTGTACATGGGAGTGTCATCAGGCAAAGTACCTTTTTAGAGCTTGGCCATTCACTGGAAAGGTGTCTGGCTACCCCTCTAAATTCTGTAATCGGGAGGAACTGGGACCCAATTTCTCAGCAATTAAAAATGGTCCCAACCACAAGTTTTGAAACTTTGTATACTCTCCTTTTCCCTCATGAGGTTTGTCCCATTTTAGGACAAGGTCACCTACCTCAAAATTTCTGTCAGAGGCAGAATTGGAATCAAACTAGTTTTTAACAATGAGTTGATGTTGATCCAATTTCTGTTTTTCTTGAGCCCTCACTTCTTCTAATTCTAACGAAGAGTTAATTCGACTCTCCAAAGGGGGACATTCCTCTTGCTATACTTTCTGTGATAACTACAGAGACATAAGAAGGACATGTGGTGGAAGAATCACCTCCCTGCCGTAAACGAGATAGAAAGGTGAGTTACCCACAACAGTTTTAGGAGTTACTCTATCAACCCAGATTGCATTTAACAATGCATTATGCCAATTTTTATGGTTTTCGGAGACCGCTCTCTTGATAATTCTGATCAAATTTGTATTAGTCGATTCTCCCAAATCGTTTCCTTGGGGGTAATAGCTGGCAAAGTACTTTAATTTAATTCCTTTTTCTAGAGCGAAATCACTCATTTCAAGAGACAAAAAATAAGAAGCATTATCAAATACCAGGCATTCACGAATACCGAAATGGGTAATAATATTTGAATTCAAGAAGGATATTACTTGGCTGGTATTTACAGATTTTAATGGGGCAGCCTCGAACCACCTAGTGAAGTAGTCTGTGGCTGTTATGATATATTTATGTTGCTGCGAGGATGGTGGATTGATTGGGCCTATATAATCTAGACCCCACTGCTGAAAAGGGGAGTCTAACGAAACTGGCTGCAAAGGGAAAGTTGGTTTCTATATCCGTCCAGATGCTTTTTGACAAATTACACACTTGCGACACAAAGCATGAGCATATTTAAAAAGGGTAGGTGTTATAACCCTAAATTGCACCACACATGCTTACCTAGCATCAAGCCAACTCATATCCCTTCATTGCCAAAACATCTGTTGAACAACCTCTTTGAAAATCCTCTTGGGTCAAGGCCCACGTGCCCTAACCCACTACTGCACGCATGTGCATGCTGGCAGGCTTACTACAGCCCACGTGTACCTAACAAAACACAAAAATAGGAAAGTTGCTGATGGAACAAAAATATATGGGTCAGTTAACTGAAACTCCCGGCCATGCATGGCCGAGAGTTTGTCCAAAACCTTAGCTCCTTCTAGCCTATAAAAGAAGGGGTCGGGGTACTATTTGGAGGAGGAAAATTATAGCGAAGAAACTCTACCCATTTGTCGAATCCATTGTCCCAACCCTTTATCCTTTCCTCAAGCCAAAGGAGAATTAATGCAAAGCAGTTGGAGGACAAAAGAAGAGGAGGAGCCCAGGATCAGGATCAAGGAGTGGTGGCCAGTCTCGACTTTGATTGTAAGTTGATTCATTTTTCAAATAATAAAAGAATACTTTTCCCATCCCAATGCATGAGTTATCTATGGTTTGTTTAATTTATGCTTAATTTCTAACCCTCAAGTAGAAAAGTAGCATGCATGCGTAGTGGTTTGTCTTGATTGTAGGATTATCTTTGGAAGGAGTAGCGCAAGCAAGAGAGCAAAGCACAACGGAGGATCTACACCAAACTTCAGTAAAAAAGGTTAGTAGTTCCTTTCCATGCATGTATTGTGAAAGAGGGGTTTAAGTTTTGGGTGGCAGGTTAAAAAGTAATTTCTTTACAGTCAAAATCTACATGCAAGTCTGACCCTATTTTGCTAGTTCATAGGGTATTTTTCCCAACAACAGAGTTGGCGACCATACTGGGGAAGATACTCTTTAGGGTTTCTGGATTTAGTTGAGTTTTTTGGGTAGTTTAAGAAATTAGATTTTCTGTTTCTTTGCCTATCTTTTTCCCTAAGGCCTGAGCTAGAAGGGAGCCTGGTACTTTATACCAGTTTTCCCTGACTGTTTCTTGATGGCAATTGTCGGGACACACAGAGGTACACGCGGCCTGCGAAAGGCCAGCACGTGTGTACCCGCGCCCTAACCTCTTACAGCCCGTGTGTGAATGCTAGCTGTAGAGGTTTCAGTAGCGTGTAGGAGTTCAGAGAACTTGAGAGGCATTCCTCCTCTTCCCTGTCAGAATTATACATTCTCAGGGGGTTTTCTGGATCCTGTCTAAGTCTTGTTGGTTCACAGTCCTGTCTTAGTTTGTCTTTTTGTGTTTTGTTATTCCTTGCAATTATTTTTATTTTCTGTTAGAAGAAGCATCCAAGCCTTCAAGAGTCCCTGGTTATCAATACCAGAGGCCTCTTCCTAGTATGGGCTGCCTGTGTTTATTTTTGTATTAGAGTTTATACATACATGCGACTTGTACAAGGTCAGCTCGCGTGTACACGCGTTCTGTTTCAGCTCAGCACGCATTCGCACACGTGGTGTTTTAGTGACAGAAGCGTGCTTGACATGATACTTTTTGGTCAAGGTGGGGTATCCATCCCCTCATTTGATGAGAAGTATTTCCCTCAGGTGTTTGATTCTAGGGTTGAACAGTCAGTAGGTTAGGTCCTCTTACCCTTAGTCTGCTTTTTCTTGGTTGATAGTTGATAGAAAACATAAAAAGAAAATTTTTGTTTTAGGGTTTTTAGACAAGCGTAACAGTCTTTGTTTTCTTGATTGCCATTGTGTGCCTTCACTTTTATTCTTTGTGATCTGTGCTTTAAGCCAGAATTTGTATTTCTTGGTTTTGTGCTTGTCAGTATTTTCCCTTTGTTGCTTGATTAGCACTTAAATAAAAAAAAAAAAAGAGAAAAAAAAACCCTTTTCATTTTCTTCTTTGTTTGAAGATTGTGTTCCTGCATCAATAGCTAGGGAGAAGTCTTTTTGTTCATAAATTTTTGCAGTTCATTTAGAGTATAAGTATCTCGCAGTCGAGCGAAATTCCTTTATGTTTTCTGCATGAAATCTTAGAAAAATTGAAAAGAAAAAATAAATCTTTCTTTGAGAAAAGTTGTTGATTTTTTCATTTAGTAAAAGTCTTTTGTTTCCAGCTTTTTTCATTCATTTTTTCTTTAGTATTTACACATCATCAGTTTCACCTTCATACCCTATGACGTAAGAAAGCCCATAAAAGAAACGCTAATTTAAAATCTATTAGACTTTTTGTTTGTAGGGTTCATACACTAGTTCAGGACTAGGGCCTTGGATTAGGTTGGAGAGGAAACTCTCCAAGGCCAATCAAAACCAAACATTAGAGTCTATGATAGGGAGTGTAAAAGTCCAGTTTTGTGGAATTTATCCGAGACCCCCCTTTAACACAGGGGATAAGCACGAGGTCGCGTGTGGAAAGGTAGCGGAGATAACCCCTCCAAAGTTGGACCAAGCGTAGTGGAGAACACATATCGAGGGCTTGTTTTGGGATTCCGTCGTTTGCATTTTCCATGGGGCTTCGTGGGTCTCGAATCCATTCGAGGTACTCAGTTGTCTTCCAGACCATTTTCTCTTGATACCTTTGACAGGTTTCAGGCTTGATACCCTACTCATTGTGGTCTACCCGACTTTCGACTGTACCCGCCTGGTGACTGTTCACGTGTTGGAAAACTAGTTGCCAATCTTTTTAGGGGAATACACAGGTGAATGCGGGGGTATACCATGGTACCTAGGATAGACATCGGGCCACTCTTTGCAGAGTATACTCGAAGGGTGCTTCCGTGTTCAAGTTTCACTTGCATCGGTAAGTTGCTCTAGTGTTGGTTGTTGTAACTGTTCTTCCAACTAGTTTAGTGTTTGATTGACTTATCTCTTAGGGGATTCTTTTTTAGTGTGTGTTACTGTTTGAACGTATAGAATACCTTAGCGTGTCTTGGATCTTCTCACACAGTGGAGGATCCCGAGCTCTGCCGATCACGAAGGCTTCTGGGCCTGCCGCCGGTTATACTAGAGCCACCCTCGCCACCATTGAGGTAGAAGCTATACCAACAAGGGTCTTTCGAAGAAACCGGGTTACAAACCATTGTGCCCGAACAACTCTCGGAGGAATCAGCCACCAATATTGGCTCGGTTGAAACCCCAACCAATGATACTTGGCCATTAGTTATTGTACCAATCCAATTTTACGAACGCCTATCAGTGCCTCACACAGCTATGGAAACAAATGTTGTTACTTCCTCTGGGAATTCTTTCATTCCCACCACCATTGCTACCACAGGAGAAGCATCTCCTAACTTTCCATCGTCGGTCCAAACCATCATGGTCTTGGCCGCAAGTACGTCGCACAGTGGACTGATCCCATCTATCGCGACGACCACAACTCCCTTCACACCTAGTGCGACAGGCCCTCCATTTTCATATGGTATGTCTAGTTCGGGTACAAGTCCTGCACCCACTTACTGCACTTTACAGACTTTAGGTCTGGGGATAGGGAGCTCTAACGCTCCTCTACAAGGTCAACTTGGGGGCATTCCTATCCCTTTTAATGATTTTCCTTACGATGGAGGTCATATCTCTCCTTCGTCCCCTTCGCTTGGTGGTCTGCATCAGTAGTTCGTCGAGCAGCCTACACACACTAGTTCATTTGGAGCCGGGAGTCAAGGAACACCTGCGCACACTATGCCGGTAGGTTCATCACCATTTGTTTGGAATGGGACGTTTTGTAACAACACTTTGGCATCCACCACTTTCCCGTCTAGGGGCACTCCCATTTTTGGACAGTCTACTCCGACGTAGGGTACTATTCCTGCACCAAGGGCACATATAGTAGGACCTTGGAACTTAGGACAAGGATCCGTTCCCTCCTATGGAATTCCATTCTGGGGCAATTCTTTCCATAGTCAATGGAACCCTGGACAGACTACTATGCCTCTCCCATCAAGACTGGCATGGGGTAATCCTTCCCAAAGTCCATCAAACATGATGAATGCCCAACATCCTATGTCCTTTATGGGGAATCAGTCGATGATGTCTCCACCAATGCAAAATCCTTACGCTGGTCAGGGCCATGGTTTCTACCAGAATCTGGGCCAACAACCAAAATTTTCCTGGAAACCTGGTGCCAGTCAAACTCCAGGACCCTTTTTCCCAAACTATCAACAGTAACCCAAACTACCATTCCTGGCGACATTACACTTGCTAGATTTGACAAGGTTGTTAAATGATCCTATTTTTCATGATCCACGTTGGACTCCTATGCCAACGAAGTTTCCTTCGGACATTCCAAAGTTCGAGGCCAAGCCTAATGAAGATCCAGGTGATCATGTGACTACCTTCCATCTTTGGTGTTCATCTAACTCATTGAAAGATGACTCCATCCAGTTACGATTGTTTCAACACACTCTTAGCGGGAGTGTCGTGAAATGGTACATCAAGCTCGATCACTCCAGATACTCTTCTTTTGGTGAACTAGTGATGGCCTTCCTTAACCATTTCCAGTTACCTGTGAGATACGACGCTAGCACAGAGCTTCTTACCAATTTCAAACAGACAACAACGGACCATATCTCTGATCATATCTGAGAGTGGAGACACTGAAAGAGTCTAATAAAAGTACCAGTCCCACCAGCATTCCTGCTTGAGTGGTTCCTTAAGTCTTTAGTCCCACAATTTTCCAAAGACGTCGCGACGTCAGGAGTTTTCTCTGAAGAAGATGCCATCATGAGGGCTCAACAGTTCGAGCTCATTTATTCTCAGTCTGGTTTATTATACAACATCCTACTGGATGCACCATGATCGATACTGGATAAAAATAGACAGAGAGTTGGACCACATGCCGATGGTATTGTTGGTTCAACACAAACCAAGATCGATGAGAAATTGACAAAGCAATTGCAACAGTTATCTATACAACACTTAGCGACCATCCAAACTACTGCTTTGGCTGCTCCTCCTACCCAAACGTCGGAAGTACACTCCATGCAGTCGACTAACCCAAAGGCCACCCAACAGCCTGAAGGGAAGAAGAAACAATGAAAGAAGGGTAAGGGGGAGAAAAAACCCACTGATAATGCTGGCGAGGGCACCATGAAAAAATGGAAGGTGAGGTATCCATGAAACTTGTGTGCGGAATACCACCCAACCCATCTATGTCCTCGACTTGCAGAGGCCCAAAAGTTTGTCACATAGAAACAACAAGCAGTGTTGACTAATCCCTTTCAACATGGGCAAAATTTAACTCAAACCTCTACAAGCGCTGAAGGGGGCAGCCAAGAAACCTGTCCTCCTCCAAACAATTCCTAATCCACGAACATCCATATGGTTAGGGGTGATGCTTTCATAACGACTAGAGTGCACGACTATAGTAAACCAAGCTTCTCTCAGAAGGGTAAAGAAGATGAACTCCCATATCTTCCTCTACAGATCGAGAATACATTGGGAGAAACAATGACACGCATTCCAAAAGGTGCATTTAAGAAATCTTCTCACAACCCAAATGCAAGGGCCACCCAGAATTACTCTGTGGTGGAAGATCTATCACAAACCCCTTGTGCGATGTCTTCTTTGGAAGTCCTCCAAAGATTCCCGACTCAGAGGAAAGCCTTGTTGACTACTTTAGGCTCTACTGAGACTTGTAACCCGTGTACCATCATGTTATATAAAACCGACTTAAAACCTCGTATGACTTACCACGTAGCGTTTCAGATAGTAGTGGCTCATCCCACAAAAACTTTTACACGCAATATCTTCCGCACAGTGGTCGATGAGGATGCCTCGACATGCGTTATGTCGTTAGCATGTTGGAATGCCATTGGCCAACCCGCTTTGTCTCCATCACCTACTCTCCTCACTGCATTCGACGGTCGTTATTTCTGACCACATGGAATCGTCCCTTCTTTCCCCGTGCAGTTAGGAGGGAAGACCGTGTGCGTCGAAGTAGAAGTAGTCGATGCCCCCCTCAACTATAACCTCTTGTTAGGTCGAAGCTGGACTTACGCTATGCAAGTTGTGGTTCCTACATTTTTTCGAGTCTTGTTGTTTCCACACGAATGTCGGATAGTGACTATCGATCAATTGTCCTTCTCTAGACCTGACCCAACTTTGGGGGAATCCACGGTTCCCATGATTAATAATCCTCAACTAGGTGTCGTTAATGTAGAAATTGGTTTGTGCCCATCCTTGATGGGTACCTTTGATTACCCACCTCCTCATGATGATTCAAAGTTTATATCTAATCACCACAAGGCTGAGATTTTTCACGTTTCATCGTTCCGCACGACTTACTTTGCAGATCTGTGGATTCTTCCTTCCCCATCAGCCATGATGGATGAGACAGGGCACTCAAGCATGTCCATGCCCTTGTCAGCCACTGAAGTAGCATACTCTGTAGTCCAGCAAGCTTCAGCTAACCCTGATCCGACTCCCGCACAAGAGTTGGATCCACTTCTAGAGCCTATTTGGGCTCAGGGTTCTCTTGCTACCATCAATTCATTAGACTTATTCTTGCCTTCTGACAAAGCAGTAATCGAAGCAATGACTAGTCCAGAAAAACCTTGGGAAGATCTTCATCATAGATCATATTTCCTCCCAGAGTTACGCTGAATCGAGGCAGGAGAATTCACTATCACCATGACGGGAGATCAGCCATGTCCTATTAATATTTTAGCTACACAGGAAATTTATGCTGAGGGCAATATGGAGACTGTCGTTGAAACCATACCTATTAACATCTCCCAAAACCCTGGCATCATGGAGAATGTCTTCATCGGAGTGGATTGCTCCCCTGAAGAGATTCAAATTTACATGGATCTTTTCAAAGAATTTTGTGACGTTTTTTCCTGGTCTTATGAGGAAATTCCAGGTATTGATCCGAAAATAGTTGAACATGAAATCACAATGTATCCTGATGCCAAGCCTGTTCGACAAAAACTTCGTCTAGTCAATCCTAAGAAAGCAGCAGCCATTAAGCTTGAGGTTGAGAAATTGCTCAAGGCAGGTTTCATTTATCCTATTCATTTGACTCAATGGGTGTCAAACCCCGTGTCGGTCAATAAAAAACAAGGCATGATTCGTGTATGTACCGATTTCCATGATTTGAACAAGGCATGTCCAAAAGATAATTTTCCAACCCCATTCATTGACCAGATCATTGATGAATGTGCCAGTTGTGAAGCCTTTTCATTCATGGATGGTTTTTCGGGCTATAATCAAATCCAAATCAAACCTGAAGACCAACACAAAACGACATTCATTTGTCTGTAGGGTACATTTTCCTATCGTAAGATACCTTTTGGCCCTAAAAATGCTGGAGACACATTCCAGCGGGCCATGTCTTTTTCGTTTCACGACCTCGAACATATAGTCGAGGCCTATCTAGATGATTTAGCATCATGCTCTCACAAGCGAAAGGATGATCCTATGCACCTCAGAATAATCTTTGAATGCTTTCGCTACTTCAGGATTCGCTTGAATCCCAACAAGTGCATCTTTTGCGTCATGTTAGGACATTTGTTAGGTTTCATCGTATCAACAACAAGGATCATGGTTGATCCTCTTAAGGTGGAGGCAATAATCCAGTTTCCCCCCCCCCACGTACAATCTTACAACTTCAGAGTCTACAAGGCAAGGCAAACTTCTTACGATGCTTCATCGCCAACTATGCCGAAATCACCAAGGGATTTATGCGTTTACTTAAGAAAGATGTTCCCTTTTTCTGGGACGAAGCCGCTCAACGCTCTTTCGACGCATTAAAACACGCCCTCACAACCGCACCTCTGCTATGACCACCTAATTATAACAAAGATTTCTTCTTATACCTGGCTGTCGCAGAGTCAACTATAGGCATGGTTTTAGTCCAGGAAGATGATTCATTTTCAGAATACGTGATCTATTACCTGAGCTGAGGCCTCATAGGACCGGAACTTAATTATTCCCATCTCAAAAAACTTGCGTTGTCCGCAGTTCATGCTATTCAACGGTTCTGTCACTATGTTCTGTTTCACAAGACCACCGTCATCGTTGTCATGAATCCATTCCAGTACATGTTGACACGACAAGTTATAGGCGGAAAAATCAGTAGATGGATGGTCATCCTCCAAGAATTTTACTTAGACTTCATTTCAGCAAATTCCAAGAAGTCATTGGTCTTCGCAGAACTTATTTCGGAGCTTTCGATTGAGTCAGGTGATGTTGTGCCTGAGGAATTTCCTATTCATGGGGATATGTTTTTGATTCAATCTTCATACCCCTGGTATGGAGATATACTTATCTATCTCCAGACTTTGAAGTGCCCCACCTCTGCTTCTCGTGACGAGCGTCGGCGGATACGCCATCAGGCTAAGAACTATCTCATACTCGATGATACGTTGTATCAAAGAGGTGTAGACTGCATCTTGCGTCGATGTCTCACTCATGAGGAGGCCATCATAGTGATCAACGATTATCATACAGGAGCTTGTGGTGATCATTTATCTGGGTTGGCAACATCCCAAAAGATTTTACGAGCAGGTTACTTCTGGCCCACACTTATTAAATATTGTATCGAGTCGTTCAAGAAGTGCATCCGTGCCAAATCTTCTCTTGGAAGATGAGGGCACATCTAGCTCCCATGTTTCCTGTCATCATAGTTGGTCCCTTCACTAAGTGGGGGATTGATTACACTACATGCAACCCCTCGTCAGCAAGGGGGCACCGCTATATCATCGTAGCTATCGACTACTTCACTAAGTGGGTCGAAGCTATGCCAACGTTTAAAGATGATGGAGAGACTGCAACTCTCTTCTTATTCAACCAAATTATAGCACGGTTCGACGTCCCGAGAGATATTGTCACTGACCATGGAAGTCACTTTCAGAACCAAATGATGTCTGAATTAACATCAAATCTTGGGTTATGGAAGGAGCATTCATCACCTTACTACCCCCAAGCCAATGGGTAGGTGGAAGCTGTAAACAAAACTCTTAAGACGATTCTACAATGAACTATCAACTCAGCCAAGTCAAACTGGCATTTGATGTTATACTCGACATTATGGGCTTACTAAACATCAATTAAGACTGCAACCGGTTTCTCACATTTCCAACTCATTTACGGGCTGGAGGCAGTCTTTCCCATCGAATGTCAAATCCCATCTCTGAAATTGGCAGTACATTTATTTCCAGACACTTCTCCACTTGAAGAACGGTTAGTACACCTTGAGCAACTTGATGAGCAGCGTCGTGATGTGGCCCTAGCCAACGAGGCTCACAAACATAAGGTCAAGTGTCAATATGATAGGTCCGTTCGTCCTCTATTTTTTTCTGAGGGCGACCTTGTCCTGGTCTATGACCAAGACAAAGACCCTCTGGGGGCAAGAAAGTTTAAGCCCATGTGGTTCAGACCCTTCATTATAAAGGAGGTATTAGAAAAGGGCACTTATCGTTTGGTTGATTTTGAAGGGAATGCTTTGGCAGAGCCTAGGAATGGGCTCTACCTCAAGAAGTATTACTCATAGAAAGGTCACTGTGGGTAACTTTCTGTAACATATGTATAGTCTTTGTACTATTAATTTTTTACATTTATTTTAAAAAACAATTTATAGACATGTCATTGATGTTATCTTTCGTCAATATGGAAGATGTCAAGTGAGTCCGAGGTGTTCGTTGGGTATGCGGACGGTTCTAGTCGACACACGCGGAGGCTTGCCTCCACAGCTTGGGTAATCTTTACACCAAAGGGTCATTTTTTATCTTCTGGAGGTATATTCTTAGGTGACATGACAAATAATGTTGCCAAGTATAGTGCAGTTATTGAGTTGCTTCGTGATGCATTGTCATTGGGTATCTCTCATCTTCGGGTCTATCTAGATGCTCAACTGGTTGTGTCGTATCTAAACAGAATATACCGGGTTCATGATCCAACTTTACACTGATGATTCCTTAGGGTACATCTCTTAGAACACAACTTTGATTATATTACATATTTTCATGTTCCTAGGAGATTAAACCAAATCACAGATACTCTAGCTAATCAAATTTTAGATTGGCATCTCACCCACATATAAAACGATCATGGACATAAATATGTAAATACATTTTTGCATACATAATACATAAGACACAAAAAAGAGATTAAAAACCATATATAAACATCATAAAATCCTCAGAGTACATAGATGGATGCAAGCGCCTCAAAAGTGGGAATAGTAACGAGTCACCAGGCTTATGCTCTCAAAAAATATATACATATCAATGCTCGTGGCACAAAAAAAGTCTAAAGTCTATTCAGGTCCTATGGGCCCTGTTATAATCATCTAAAGCGTGGGATAAATGCCTAAACAATCAGACCCATGTCCGAGGTGCCCCCACAACATGAGTCTGCATGGATGGTGGCAGGTCCTCTATCTCTGCCATCGGGACTGTGCGAGTGAGCGCAGTCAAGTTCCGCTCAATTCGTCTAAGGACCCTCTATGCGTGTGAAGCTTGATGCATGGTTGCTGAGATGCATGGCTGCTGAGCCAGTAATCCGCCCAATAAGCAACAAGATAGTTTGTAGTGCGAGGTTGGTAATCTTGCTAATAGGTACCGAGGAACCTCTACGATCGATCCCAGCCTCACAGTACTCAGCTATCATCTTCGAGACCTTGCTCGGCCCCGCAAGAAAAGTCTGAAAGTCGACTGGTTCCCCTCTCCTTGAGAGGCCAGTCAGAAAGTAAATATCCTCAGTGGTGGGCACCAAGGATTGCCCCTCTAGCATAAACGCCTTTGTGTCAGGGTGTCAGTAATTAATCAAGGCGTTCAGTAGCCTTGGTTGTGCTTGTATGAACGGACATAAAAATAATTTGATCAAACCACATTGCATTAACATGGCCACAACATTCACATCTGGATCAACCAACTCACTGATTACCTCATGCTCCCTTTCCCTCCATTGGACATACATCCTGCCAACACAACAAGGTAAAGGAGGGTCAATGCATCTTTCCATTTGTTTTTTCATCAATAGGGGGGGTACACGTGGCATGTTGAGGTGACAGTCACGTGTACACGCATGTAGGCTTTTCTCTGCACGTGTGTACACACGGGCTCTCTCTGGACAACCCACGTGTACCTAGGGCCGACCTTTTTAAGGTTGATGCCCACCCAAAAAATAACTTAAATGCTTAAATTGAAGTATTGAATAGCTAGATAAGGGAGTTTGTACTTACTTGGTCCAAGCAGAAGTCTGTTTCATCCATTGTATCTCTCGAAATCGCGATCTTTGTCAAAGGGGGTCTTTTGGCTCCAGAGTCAATTTCCAAATCAGCAATGGTGATAATGAGTTGCCAGCTTCTATTTATAGACTTTTTGGCCTCTTTTTGTCACTTTTTTGGCCCCCCTTATCAGTTTCTTTATACCAAAAACCATTTAGAGTGATCCGAGAGTTATATGGGAGGGATTTGATCAGGTATTGGAACAATTTTTTTTGAGTTTTGAAAAAAAAATAAAAAAAAATATTGACGGTCCATAAAAAAAAAATTCAAAAATCAACTTGAGCATATAGGGTAGGATATCACCCCAACTTTTGAATCTCGTTGCCTTTTTTTTATGCTATAGGATCGATTCCATTTGGTTATGACACGGAACCGTCATATCTTCTCTAGAAGTGTCGCAACTTGGTGGTAGAGCTTACCAAAACATGGATTCCCTAGCTAGGTCCTGGTTGCATTATGGTGTCCATGTCGTTTCTCAAAACACTATAGGCTCGGGAGTCTGTATAGTCTTTCCTGAATATGAGTTTGAGCCTCATTTGCATGATTCCTTTTCACTCTTTGTCTTACCCTCGACACTCCCAAAAAATAACGCGTCTCCTTTTAAGCCCTTTTCAGACCCTCTAAACATGAAAAGATTGTCGAGCGATCTTGTGACCTTTCATGCTCGTTAAACTGAAATTTGAAGTCACGTCTGTCCGACGGTAGTTTACCCCTTTTTTGGTCTAGATGGTCAACTGTACGAACAAAGGTATACTCTATCGAATTCTTATTATTTAGAAGAGTATCCTCAGGTATGATTTTATTCCTTTTTTGGGCCTGAGGGACTAAATTTACGAAAAAGAAACCCCCATGGAGTCCATAGTTAAGCTCTTTTCAAACTCCCTAAAATTGAAAAGATCGCCAAGTGACCTTATTCCTTCACACTCATAAAACTGGTCCAGAAGAATATTCCTGACGGAGTCCATAGTTAATCTTTTTTCAGACTCCTTAAAAATGGAAAAATAGCTGAGTGATCTTGTCCTTGTCACACTCGTTAAAATGGTTTTGAATTGACGTCTAATCAGTGCTAGTTTATCTCTTTTTCGAACTGACTAGACTATTGTTGAAAAAGGTACCCCAACCGAGTTTCCTTTTATGCTTTTTCAGACTCTATAAATATGAAAAACCACTGAGATTACCTTCTCTGGGCTCGTTAAACTTACATCGAAGGACGTTACCATTGTGTGTTCTATCAACCACATTTGCATACCTTATCCACCAGCCTTGTGACAATTTTATTCTGTGTCTTAACACCTTTGGCCGAAGGAGGATTTTTTCCAAGTATCATTTTCCAGAACATCAGTCTTGTCCTTGTGCCTTGAGCTTGTATGTTTGCAGTACTCATTCCTCCATTGTAATGTAATATTCCTTTATTATTTTTCAAAAATCATCAAAAAGAAAAAAAAAATCAAATATACCCCAAAAAGAGGATGGGAAAATTATTTTCTTTATTGGCAACATAATGAGTCGCCCTTGGATGAAGCACATCTGTCCATTTGATCATCAAACTATGGGATGTAGTATGACCTTAGGAATCTTTTTCTCTCTGTATAGAGTTGTGTCCTCCATCGTTTGGTTACTCTTCCAAACATATGGAGAGTTTGCGTTGCCTCCTGCTTCATAGACTTATGATTAACAGATATGTTGCCTGAGTCTTATCACTTGTCGTGCTATTATCCAAGGGAAGTTTGTCACTGATCCTGAGTCGGCCCCTCTGCAATATGTCTCTTGTCCGCATACCCGGCCATCCTGAACATCCAATCAAGTCCTTGTTTGAAATCACTGAAGCCTTCAGTCTGATCATTAAGATTATCAAGTCCATAATCGACGAGCCATCGAAGACCTCTGGGTAGTGCAGTCGTACACTCATATTACACTCCTACCTAAGTTTTAGAAGATTTTGAAGTTGTTGCTCGAGCTCTGAAGTACGACCATCAGGCTGAATAAGCTTCTGGGAGATGGATACTCTATATGTATATCTTTCTGATTTCGAGATGTAGCTCCACTGTGTATTATTCACGGCTACTCTTTATAGTTATTTGACATGGATCTACAGTGTATTTGATTGGTAGCCATGGTTTTGTTTTATCCTGAGCATGGGTATGCCCGCCTTGGTGAGACATTTGTTATTTTGCAGATGGAACCTCCTGGTTCCTGATTCTTTGGCTCACTCATTCAACATATCAGTACAGATTGGTAAAAGATTGGTAATGTATTTCAGCCATCAGATGCTCTTCTGACCTCACACATTAGGGGGCATCTGTTATAACCCTAAATTGCACCACACATGCTTACCTAGCATCAGGCCAACTCATATCCCTTCATTGCCAAAACATCTGCTGAACAACCTCTTTGAAAATCCTCTTGGGTCAAGGACCACACACCCTAACCCACTACTGCACGCATGTGCACACTGGAAGGCCTACTACAGCCCGCGTGTACCTAACAAAACACAAAAATAGGAAAGTTTCCAATGGAACAAAAAGATATGGGTAAGTTAACTGAAACTCCCAGCCATGCATGGCTGAGAGTTCATCCAAAACCCTAGCTCCTTCTAGCCTATAAAAGAAGGGGTCGGGGTACTATTTGGAGGAGGAAAATTATAGCGAAGAAACTATGCCCATTTGTCGAATCCATTGCCCCAACCCTTTTGCCTTTCCTCAAGACAAAGGAGAATTAACGCAAAGCAGTTGGAGGACAAAAGAAGAGGAGGATCCCAGGATCAGGATCAAGGAGCGGTGGTCGGTCTCGAATTTGATTGTAAGTTGATTCATTTTTAAAATAATAAAAGAATACTTTTCCCGTCCCAGTGCATGAGTTATCTATGGTTTTTTTAATTTATGGTTAATTTCGAACCCTCAAGTAGAAAAGTAGCATGCATGCGTAGTGGCTTGTCTTGATTGTAGGATTATCCTTGGAAGGAGCAGCGCAAGCAAGCGAGCAAAGCGCAACGGAGGATCTACACCAAAATTCAGTAAAAAAGGTTAGTAGTTCCTTTCCATGCATGTATTGTGAAAGAGGGGTTTAAGTTTTGGGTGGTAGGTTAAAAAGTAATTTCTTTACGGTCAAAATCTGCATGCAAGTCTGACCCTAGTTTGCTAGTCTGTAGGGTATTTTTCCCAACAACAGTAGGCTAGTAACAACCTGCTCTTAATACTTTATGGGTAGTGGTGTCTCCACCAAAATTCCCACCAGCTTCTCCTGCATGTAATTCTAATAAGAATTTTTATTCTTCATCTTTCTCAAGACAGCGCATTAGTAATCCATCAAAATTTTGACAAAACAAAATACCATTAATCAGTTGAAAAGAAGCAGATTTTAATCTTAGTGCTCTCCTTTTTGTGGGATCAAGGTGACAGGGAACTGATCCATGTATAAGACAAAATTTTATGTCATCGTACCAGGGACTAACAGGGTTTTGTGCACAACAGATTTGATTTTGATAATGCTTTCCTAGATTTAACATTCATTTTCCTCTTCCTGTTCTACAACTGAATCAATGACCAACTTGCATAAACCTTGGCCTCTTACTATTTGTGCTGGGGTGATTTCTATGTCATACTCTTGCAAGGATGTGACCCAGTTTGCCCTTTTTTACCTAGTTCTTTCTGTACTAACAGATTTCTGACAGCCGGGTAAGGGACAATGATTTTCATCCTAGATTTCAACAGATAAGATCGGAAATGATTTACTGCTTTGAAAACAACATAGGCTTGTTGATCTACTACTGGGTAATTAAGTTCCGCCCCCTTGAAGGCTGAGCTCATAAAGGCAATTGGGATTTCGTTGTTTTCAACGTTCTTTTGAGTTAGGACAACAACGTAGGATCGGTCGGAGGCAAACGTGTAGAGGGTGAAGTCTTGGGAAAAGTCGGGGCTCATTAGAAAAGGAGAATCTATTATGGCCTTTTTTATTGAATCAAAAGCATGGCTTTCTAAAGGTCCCCAATGGTACTGAACATTTTTTTTATTAAGTTTTTTAATGGTCTCACCATTTCTAAAAAGATGGGGATGAATCTCCTAACAAAGTTTATCTGACCTAAGAAATATTGCATGGACTTTTTTTATGAGGGAGGGGGCAGTTTTGAAATGACTTGAGTTCTTTCAGGGTTGATAATCATCCCTTCACTTGATACAATGAATCCCAAGATTTTACCTTGTTCTACTGCGAATATAGATTTTTTAGGATTCAAAGAAATGTCGTACTTACGACATCGCTGTAGAATGAATCTTAAATGAGCTAGATGATCTTCTTTATTTTTCAAAAAGATAGTGACATCATCTAGGTAAACTACCACAGATTTATTGATTAAGCCTCAGAAAGCGATGTCCATCGCTCTCTGGAAAGTAGCACTGGAGTTTATGAGTTCAAAGGGCATCTTTTTATAAGCGTAGGTGCCCCATGGAGTGCGGAAGGTGGTTTTGAGTTGGTCTGGAGGAGACATCAGGACTTGGTTATACCCTGAAAAACCATCCAACAACGATAATATTTCAAAACCAGATACCTATTGAAGGATCTTTTTCATGGGAGGGACAAGGTAGTTGTCTTTATCAGACGCTCGGTTAAGATTTCAGAAATCGACACATAGTCAGATTTCACCACTCTTCTTTCTGACAGGGACAAGATTAGAGACCCATTGTGTGTGCCTAACTGGGAAGATTATATTAACATTCAGGAGTTTGTTTAATTCCTTCTTGACCGTTGGTTCGAGTTTTGGGTGCATTTTCCTTAACTTTTGTTGAAAAGGTTGGGTTTGGGGTTTCATGGGAATAACATGTTGTATGATGCTAGGATCAAAGGTTTTTAGGTCGTCGTATGTCCAAGAAAAAACATCTTTGAATTCCTTAAATAACTTAATAAATGCTACTTTTTCTTGCCCAAAACATCCCAACCCTAAATTAATGCACTGTGGATTGTATTTAGTTCCCAAATTTACTTTTTCATGCGTCAAAGAGGAACTATTCGTTTTACAATTCACTGATTTTCTGAACTTGTCGTTCTGAACTTGTCGTGAAGATCATCAAATTTTTCTAATCTAACTACAGATTTTTGGATAGAGTTTACCATGTCTGATGAAGATTCTAGAGATCTCGAATCTGGTATTACTGTAAATTCATGAAGATTTTCGTCATGGATACCTTCGTCGATCACCGCACCCTGGAAGGTTTCTTCCATATGTAGAAAACTTATAATCTATTCATCATCATCGAAGACTCTCCAATTTGTGATGTTGTCTGGGACGGATGGTCTGAACAACAATTTGATGGAAAATGCATTCGGAGATAAGCCTTTTGCAGGAAAACGTTTTGAGGCGACGTTAGCTAACAAATCAACTTCCAAATTATTCAATCTAGGAATAGAATTTATGTTAAATGCGGAGAACTTGTTCATTAAATTCCATACCTCAGTTTGGTAGCTTTTAAGGTGCAGAGATAAACAATGGATAGATTTTTTTACCTGTCTAACCACGATTTCTGAATCACCAAAGACAGTCAAATTTTGAATGTTCAGATCTAATTCTTTTTTGAGGCCTTGCAGGAGTGCTTCATATTCTGTTGTGTTGTTTGTACATTCGAATTATAGACGGAAATCAATTAGAGTCTTGTTACCTATTGGATCGATGAGAATGCAACCTGCACCAGCTCCTTCCTTGGATTTTGACCCATCAAAGTACAGATACCATATTCGATTTTTGTCGGTTGCATGTGTCCACTGAGAAGAAGTTGTTGGTTGTGTATATGTCAAAATTTTAGACTGTTGTTCTGGGTTAGTGATAGTGGAAGTTTCGACCATGAAATTACCAAAAAAAGTATCCATCCCCTATATTTCGGGTGAATCGGTAGAAGCAGTGAATGGTTCATTGGGATCATTTAAATCAGTCACCATGAACTTCAGATAACGTTCATGATTTACCTTGATTCTGTTGGGATTTCCATTCTCGGGAAACCATAGGTGAGACCAATCCGTTGCAAAATAGCCATGTAATTGTTCTGACTAGTCTCTACTTAAAAACAAACCATAAACTTTTGGGATATCTACAACAATAATATCAATCACTTGATGAACTTTAGGATTAGACGACAATCTTATAAGCACATTTCTTAATTCGTCTATCACTTTAACACTAGTTCGATCAAGCTGGATAATTTTCAAGTTGGATGGTTGAACTTTAGCATTAATCTTTTGACAAACAAACAAAGGCATTACGTTAGATGATGCACCTGAATCTACCATACAATTATGTACATTCCTATTGAAAATTTCAAAAGTTAACAAAAATAGAGGGACATTTCTGCGAGTATTAACAGTGGAAGCTTGCTGCTTTTTACTCCCAGCCTCTGAAACCGGTTTATCTACATTTGTTACATTATTTACAGGAAGGTCTCTTTTAGCATGAGGCTTGGATGTAGTTTTGGCGGAGGCCTTCTGAGGAATTTTGGGGTTGTTTTGAACACCTTTTTTATTGTTCGGATTGTTCTCTGCAATATTTTGCAGCATTTTTTGTAGAAGGAAAGGGAATTTTTATAATTCGTAAACAGAAATGTTAGCCCTAAGATTTTTTAGATCCTCAACCAAATAATAATCCAAACTTGGGTTTACTGAATTCTGTTTAGTCTCAGTTGATTTAGAATTTTTTGGAGGCAAAGTCGTAGTAATTTTGGAAGAAGGCTTATTTGTTGTATTGCTCCTAGTATTGTAAGGATGCACTGTTTCGAAATTAGCTTGAACAATGCTATCCGAAAAATGTCTGAAAATATTCGAAGAGGATTCATCTTCTTCTACTATCTCTTGTTAAGCTACTTCTTCAGGAATCTCGGGAGGAATCAAGTTATCATGTGCCTCTAGGATTGTTTGAATAGAAAATTGCAGGCTTTCTAAATTTAGGCCTTCGGTATTTGAATTAGGTTGGTTGGTGGGAAAAGGATTCCTAAAAGGGGGTTTGTAAGGCCCTTTGCTCGAAGAAGCTTCTTCAACCATCCTTTTCAAATCTATAACTTGGTTGGACATTTTTTGAACGACTTTCTGTAAGTTTTCTAAATCTGAACTTTCAGGTTGACCTTTGATTTGGGAAGGTCTAGGGAGGATTTCGATTTTATTTTTGGAAGATGAACTAGTCTCTCTCTCATTTCTAGTAGTGTCTTTTAAAATGAGAATGTCTTTCTCGATCTGACTGGCCTCTTCGAAGGCTTCTAACAACGTGGATTTCTTGGATCTCTTTACCCAAATGACTATGTTTTGATGTAAGGATTTCGTATAATATGCGATAATAAGATTCTCAACAGGCATCGAATCTGTGGGGATTCAGTTCTTTAGTGTCAAGAACCTTTGATTAATGTCTTTAATCTTTTCTTTGGGGTTTATTCTTAAACTATAAATCTCCATGACTAGAACTTCAGGAGAATTGTCGTCTCCGAACTTCTCAAGGAAACAGGATACAAATTTCTCCCATGACACGATGGTGTGGGGTTGTTGGGAAAAGTACCAAGTAGAGGCATTTCCTTCAAAGGTGTAGGGAAACAATCTATAGACTACATCTTCATTCTCAACACTACGGAGTCTAATGGCTAACATAAAATTTTTGATGTGATCTTCAGTGATCTATTTGGAGTCCGGGTCAAATTTAGGGAGCCATTTCTCTGGGTGCTTGGGTAAAGGATGTTGAGGCCCAGGTATGGCCACTGAATATTGGTTGAGCCAGGGTCTGGAAGGATTGGTCGGGTTGGCCATAGGTGTGGGTGGTGTCAAAGGCTGGGATGAGGAACTGCCTTCATCAGAGGATTCTTCTCCAGAAGAAGAAGGAGATGAAGGAGGTGGTGATGGTGGTATACCAGATCCTCCTACTGCAAGAGTGAGGATTGGATCTGTAGGGTTTAAGGTAAGGTCAGTACCTCCAAATTGTTCTCTGATATCAGAGAAGTCTAATTGTTTATTCAAAGGTCGGTTTGGTTGTCTTATACAGGCTAAGGCACTATGCATTCTTATGAGAGATTTCCGAACAATCTCTTGTATGTCACCACCCGTAGGATTTGGAGTTATTGGTTCAACTATGATACGTAGATCGTCGTTTGATGTGGTTGTTGTTTGAGGGACAATGTTTTCATATGAACTACTTCTAGTTACTATAGGTGAGCGGGTAGGTGGTGGAGGAGTCTTACGACCTCCTTGTGCCATTAATAGTTTTCAGGCCCTCCTTCTAGCGCTATTTGTTGACGGGCGAAATTGACCGCTCGTCAACTGGAGGAGTGAATCCGGTCCGGTGTTGTCTAATTAACCCAAGCCATTTGGATTAGTCCACTCCAACAGGTTTAACATCTCCATTAGCCGATCTAAGTCCTAAAGAAAGAGAAAAAAAAAAACTAAAGAAAATGCAATAACTTGATGAATAACAATCGTTGAAAACTATATATAGATCTAATATATATTTACAGTTTGACTGACTAATATTTATAAAAGAACTCTACTTATTATATGTACAATATATACAAATGATTCTATTTCTAATATATATATAATATGTACACAATACGAATTTTAATCTAAATCCGCAAAAATCTAATATAAATTGATTTTTTAAACAACAATAACACTATTATTTAATCTGTTTATAATCTAGAAATGGAATATCAA
The DNA here is from genome assembly GCA_009831015.1 of Picea engelmannii. NCBI lineage: Eukaryota > Viridiplantae > Streptophyta > Pinopsida > Pinales > Pinaceae > Picea > Picea engelmannii. The sequence goes on from ML778766.1 coordinate 474,313, forward strand.
ACTATCTAATTGAAAACAAAAATAACAGATAGTAGAAGATGTTTTAACTGCAGGAAATTTTTGTATTCATTAAACTAATGAAATCAAACTAACAAACTGATCTGTTACCGCATCCAATATTTGTTCAGTGTGTAGCATCCAATCTCCCTGTCTGATGAGGTAAACCCATAGCAGATCCTACAATTGCTTCTCCTAAATGTGAAGCAATAATGATGGAATTTGAATGATAGAACATATAAGAGATATGATCACAACAATCTTGTAATTTCACAAGTAGCCACATTAAGATAAATCATGTTGTGAGAACTTGTGTATAAACGTTCAATAAAGGATAAAGATAAATCTCTTAATTCAAGTTTGAACAAAATGATTGTTGTGTGTTAAATCTGGGACATAAAACATGGATAATATATAAATTTTTATCATACCAATTTGTAGTAAACCAGGACAACGAAAGAAATAATAATCTAATTACAAATTGAAATAATCATGACTTGAATAAAACCACAATACGGAAAATCTATAGTTGTGACGAGTATTATATTTCATTCAAGTCTGTAAATGAAAAATCCATAGTCTTGCCCTAGGCAAAGATGATCTCATCTTTACAAAATAACATTCTTATATAGGTTCCAGGAACAAAATGTTTCCTGTTGATAACATCAAATATGTTCCAAAAATATGGGGGATGCAACCTCTCTGATTTTACTTGATATCAAAATACCAACAACCTAATCTATTTACTAAAAAACACAAAGTTGATATGGCTAGAAGATGTCAACAGTGCTTCATATCTCCTTGAAATCATGGGTTCCTGTTAACAAATGAAAATGGGGAAATTTTAGATATGTTTTCAATTGTCAAATTAAGCAATTCGAATTTTTCTAACTGACTACAAAATCTTATGATTCTGTAGCTAGCTATAATTACAACTACAATCATATTTTATTCAAGAAACAAAACAAACTGATTTTTATAAGAAAGGTAATCTATTCAATCAAATCATATATCCTAAATTGAGAGTGACAAAATCATGCTAAACTTCAAAAAGATCATACCTGAAATCATGGGATTAAAACATATCAAGCAATATTGGAGTTTACGATTGCTGTTGTTGCCTCTACATTCTTAAAAATGGCAGATCCTGTAGTTTTTAGGCATTTCTCCTTTGCTTGAGTTATGGATTGGAGTCTACTGTTCTCGTTTGTCAACAAATCCACTTGGTCCTTTAAAGTTTTAAGCCAAGATTGTAGCAAAGGCACATCCGTATAATACCTGTCGATCCAGGATCGACATTCATTACACTATGGTTGTAGGGACTATGCATTGGCACTGACAACATTAAGGATTGGAGAAGTGTCCATGTGAAAGGTAGGTTTATCACAGAATCGAATGCCAGGAAATTCAGGATTATCCTTTAGACATGGAGGCAGGTTGCTAACATAATTGTAGGGTCTGTCAGGAAAAAGTCCATATGACATTGGATCCTCTTTGGCCAAGAACCTTTCAATTTTTGAATCCAAGTCTTCACTTAATTCAATTGTGTTGTTTGTGTCTGCACAGGGTTTGGATTTTTTTCGAGCACATCGTGAAATCAAATGACTGGCCCTTTTATTCTTGTAATTAACATCGACGCTGCCCTTTATCTTCTTCCCTGTAGGTTTTTTAACAGTTTTAGCAGAACTCTTTGGGTGCAACTCTGGTTGATTGTCCGGTTGAATATCATCAAGGTAGGTCAAGGGTTGAATATTAGGGGTAGGATCATAGGGTAGGAGTGGTGGAGAAGAGGCTGTAGTGTTCACGAGGGTTTCAACAATAACCGGTTTATCAACTTGTCCCAACTCACTATTGCCAAAGCCATTTCGTAAAACAAAGGCATCCCAACAATCGTTGTGTAATTGCAACTAATGAAAAATGATAATTTTAACTAAACCATGATGGAATAAACTCGAATCAGACCTCTACCTTCTAAACCACTTTCCCATCTTGTACATACTTCTAAGCAGGAAGTAGGGCATGTTCAATGGGAAGTCAATGAAACTCATAAGAAATCGCAGATGATACAGGAAAACTAACCCAAATCTTCGTTCACACGTAATGAACTGTTTCACAATAGAAAGAAGATCATGCCACCTAGGTTTTAAAGATGAGACAGGCATACCTCGATCGCAACTAGTAATTTTTCGTGAGGTGAACATCAAATTCCAGGGGACCTCTTCAACTTTTGCGTTCTTGAACCATTTTTTCCCGATAGATGGTAAACCCGTAGCTTGGGTTAAAAATTCATCAGTCACCTCAAGCTGCACGTCACCTATATTTTCTCTGCAGCCATCGAAGATCAATGCAAACTCTTGTGAAACTCTCAGATTGAAACCCTTAAACTTTTCAATGAACAAACGCCAATCATTCCTTTCTAAATCGTCCTTGGAGTTATCATACGATAACAAGGTTTGGATTCCATTGGGCTTGATCCTTACCACTAGAGCCATGGCGAACAGAAGGGAATCAACACAGAACTCGGAGGTAGGGTTTGATAAAAAATAACAGAGCCATAGCCCCGAGTTTCCACAAAACAATACTATGACAGTTCAAATTGTAGGGAGAGGTGTTAATCACCATGCGTGGGAACAAAATCGTGAAGCCCGAGACCATACAAAGCAATAATAGCGTGTTGTAATTCATATGACACCTTGGCATATGGGTACGCATAAGGATTTGAAAACTTGGAAAATCATAGTATGCACATTCATAGCTTGATTACAAAGGTAAGTGTATCAAATAAAAGTTGAATAATTAAAAATTTTATGAATCAAAACTCCATTAATATCAATTGAATATTAATGAATGGAGGTCTTTCACTTACGTAACCAAGGCACGTTTGGAACCAAGGGGTTATAAACAAGTAGAACAATCATGTTCATAGAAAAATATGACAATTCAATAATAGACCATATGAACAGTTTTCCTTTAATCATAAATCAAAACAAAGTGTCAATTCCAACTGCGAGTTTTCATTCTTACAGTCATGAAAACAAAAATTGAAATGAAGATATGTAAAAAGTGATAAATGACAAGTGTCATTTAGTGACAATGGTCATGACGAGTAATGAAGATTTAGAGACCCTGTGTAGGCAGCTTATAAACAATAGAAATTATATTATTACTGCCAACACAGTCGTAGGGTGACCTCCAGCCGGAGAGGCTAATAGGGTTTTGAGATGAGTGGAGTGAAACCTCACTACACTCACTCGCACAATTCCCATGACTGAGATTGAGGATCTCTCACCTTCCATGCAAACTCATGTAGTGGGGGTGCCATAGATGTGGGTCTAGATTTTATGGCATTTATCCAACATCCTCGTTCATTATGGCAGGGCCAATAGGCCCCAAGCTTAGATAGGATAGACTTTTGATGTTCCATACATGTATTTGTTGAGGGAATAATCCCAACAATGTATATTGAACCTTATTTTTTAGGCGCTCGTACCCACCTATGTACTCCTGACACGTTTTGACATATATATATATATATATATATATATATATATATATATATATTTACATCTTATTTGTCTTATGGATCACATTTGTTACAAACGTATGTACATGTGTATGTGTGTTCTTCTCTTTCTATGTATGTGCAAAATGAAAATCTAATATTTGATTAGCTAGAGTATCTGTCATATGATTAAATATCCTAGAAACATGGATATATGTAATGTAATGAAAATAACATTCTAAGAGACGTACCCTAAGGAAACATCGGTGCAAAGTGGGATCATAAAAGCGGTAAACTCCATTTAACTAGGACACAACCACCAACTGAGCATCTTGGTAGACCTGAAGGTGTGAAATTCCATACGACAAAGCGTCACGAAGAAAATCTATCACTGCACTGTACTTGGAAACATTGTTTGTGGCGTCAACTAGACAAATACCTCTAAAATATAGAAACTAGTGTCCATGTGTGAAAATCACCCAAGTTGCAGAGGTAAGCCTCAAAGTGTGTCAACTAGCATCATCCGTGAACCCCAAAATACACCTCTGATTCACTTGACATCTAACTTAGTGAAAAAGAATACATAAATAAATACACGTCCACAAAATAAAAAGACAAAAAACTGTATAAGAATTATACATATGTAGAAGAAGTCAGCTAGGTGACCAACCTAAGAGTAATACTTCTGAAGGTAGAGCCCATTTCTAGGCTTCGCCAAGGAATTTTCTTCAAATTCAACCAGACGGTAAGCGCCCTTCTGCAAGACCTCTTTCACAATCAACAGTCTGAACCACAAGGGTTTGAACTTTCCTGCCCCCAGGGGATCTTTTTCTTGGTCATAGACCAGGACAAGATCTTCTTCGGAGAAAATCCAAGGATGAACAAATCGATCATACTAACACTTTAATCATTACTTATGAGCCTCGTTGGCCGAGGCTACATCGTGACACTCCTCATTGAGTTGTTCAAAATATAGTAGACATTCCTCAAGTGGTGAAGTGTCTAGCAGTAGTTCCACTACCAAATTTAAATAAGATATCTGACACTCAATAGGTAAGACTGCTTCCAGCCTATATACGAGTTGAAAAGGTGAGAAATTGGTGGCATTATTCACATATGCTCAGTAGGCCCACAATGTCAAGTACAACATCAAATGCCAATTTGACTTGGCAGAATTGATCGTCTGCTGAAGAATATTCTTGAGAGACTTATTCACAACTTCAACCTGACCATTCTCTTATGGGTAATAAGGTGATGAATTTTCTTTCCTCAACCCAAGATTTGATGTTACCTCGTTCATAATTTTGTTTTGGAAGTGACTATCATGGTTAGTGACAATCTCCTTCGGGATGAGGAACCTTGTTACTATCTGATTAAAAATGAAAAGAGTCGTTGTTTATCCATGATTATTACATGTTGGATAGCCTTGACCCACTTTGTGAAGTATTCTACTACTACAATGATGTAATGATGCCCCCTAGCTAAGGCCAGGTGACATCCAGTGAAATCAATCCCCCACTTAGTGAAAGGACCAACAACAATGACAGGAAACATAGGAGCATGATGTGCCTGCATCTTCTGAGAGAAGATCTGACATGGGTGGTACTTCTTGACCACCTCAATGCAATCCTTGATTAACGAGGGATAGAAGTAACCGACACGTAGAAATTTTTGGGTTGTTTCCAATCCTGACAAATGACCACCACATGCACTAGTGTGAGAGTCATTCAAAACAAGGTATGCTTCTTCATGGATAAGGCATCGATGAAGAATGTAATCTACACCTCGATGATACAAAGTGTCATCAAGTATGAGATAGTTTTATGCCTGATGGTCAATTTGTCGACGCACATCGTAGGAAGAAGAAGTGGGGAACTTCAAATTCTGGAGATAGACTAGTATATCTTCATACTAGGGGTCCAAAGATGCGATTAGAAAAATATCTCCTTTGATAGTCGATTCTTCGGGCATGATATCACTACACTCGATTGGAAGTTCCGAAATAAGTTTGTCAAAGACCAACAACTTTTTAGATTTCACGGAAACAAAATCCAAGTCAATTTCCTAGAGGATTAAAATCCATCTAATGATTTTTCTTCCAATCACCCTTCGTGTTAACACATATTGGAAAGGGTTCACAAGAAAAATGATGGTGGTATTGCGAAGCAAAGTGTAGTGATGGAAACACTGGACAACATGCATTGCTGCCAAAGCAAGCTTCTCAAAATGAGAATAGTTGAGTTCTAGCCCAACCATGCCTCAGCTAAGGTAATATATAACATTCTCCTCGAGAAGATCATCCTCTTAAACTAATACCATGCCGATGGTCGACTCCGTAACAACCAAATAAAACAAGAAATCTCTGTTATAATCAGGAGGTCAGAGAAGAGGGGCAGACGTCAGGGCACGTTTCAATGCTTCAAAGGAGTGTTGAGCGGCTTCATCCCAACAAAACGGGACTCCCTTTTTTAAGAGACGCATAAACCCTTTAGAGATCTAGGCGTAATTCACGGAAAAACGTTGAAGAAAGTTCACTTTCCCCTATAATCTCTGAAGCTGGGGTATTGTGCACGGGGGAGGAAATTGAACTATTACCTCAAACTTGAGAGGATCGACCATGATCCCTATTTTTGAAACAATAAAACCTAAGAGACTATCTGACATCATGCATAAACTACACTTGTTAGGATTCAAGTGAATCTGACAGTAGCGACATTGTTCAAAGATTAGTCAAATATGAGCGAGATGATCATATATATTGTGAGAGTGTGACGCTATATCATCAAGATATTCCTAGACTATATGACTAAGGTCGTGAAAATAAAATGACATGGCCCGTTGAAAAGTGGCTCCAACATTCTTCAGGCCAAAAGGAATCTTACGATATGCGAACATCCCCTAAGGAAAAATAAAAGTTTTTTCATGCTAGTCCTCAGGTTTGATCTAAATCTGGTTATATCCCGAGAAACCATCCATGAATGAAAATACCTCGCAGCCAGCACATTCATCGATAATCTGATCGATGAACGGGGTGGGAAAATTATCTTTCGTACATGCCTTGTTCAAATCATGGAATTCGATGCACATGCAAATCATACTATGTTTCTTGTTAACCAGAACCATGTTTGATACCCATTCCGTCAACTTCATGGGGTAGATAAAAACAACTTTAAGAAGTTTTTCTACTTCTCCCTTAATTGATGTCACTTTTCTAGGATTCTCCAGACAAAGCTTTCGTCGAAATGGCTTGGCATCAGGATAAGTCATTATTTCATGCTCGACAATTATTGGTTGAATGCCTTGCATTTCCTCATAAGTGTTGGATTACTGAGAGGGGGGATGAATTAATGATAGAGAAAATTAATCCTTTTTCACCATAAAATTCAAGTGTTATATCAATGTATAATTATAATCCAATAATTGCAGAGTAAATAAAAAATGAACAAATGAGAAATCACACACATACACAGTATGCCAGTTTTTTACATGGAAACCCAAAGAGGGATAAAACCACGGAACACTTTTTCATATATGTCTTTAATAATTACATTCATTGGAAGGACCAAATTCCTTTGTTTTCCAACTGCAGCTGGAAGGAGGATCCAACACCCTAATTTCTGAGGCTACAACTTGAAGTAAGCTCCAACTCTCCAATTCTTTGGTTACAACCAGAAGGAGTCTACAACCCCCTATGTTCTTTGACTACAACTGAAAGGTGGCTACAACCACCTGTCCTTGCCTCGTCCAACCGCCCTGATGTAGAAGTAGAATGATGGAACCACTTTCACACTATCACTATGAGATATATTGTTGTAAATGTATACCAATAAACCTACACCAAACAACCTGTACCAATGACCTAAACCATGCATAAACCATGCATCAACCTGTACTTCAACCTGTAATCAACATGTACCATAAACAAGTGCATCAACCATGCACCAACCTGTACCATAAACAAGTGCATCAAACATGCACCAGCCTATACCTCAACTTGTACCATGAACAATTGCATCAACCATGCACCAAACCTGTATAAATAACATGTCACAACAACCTCTCCAAACAACCTTAGAAAGCATCATCAAAAGAATTTATCCTCCCTTGAATTTTGACCTTATTTACTTCACCTTCCCTCTGAAATTTGGCTTAGATATCCTTTGGTTACCTCAATCACCTATAGATATTCAATATGCTCAACTGTGATTAAAATGAGAGAGCCTTGCCTCTTATTCATACTTTCATGTAGCTTCCTCAAGGGGTTACCTTTTAACCATCTTAACTCACTTTCCTTATTTTAGGGTTAACCCACTTCTAACCACTTGTCAACTTAGTAATTTATGAATTAAATTTATTATTTAAATAATTTATTGTGTATCCACTCTGACTTATAGTACACTCATCACTTCACTTTACCTCAAGGGGTTACCTTCTAACCATCTTAAACCACTTTCCTTATTTTAGGGCTAACTCACTTCTAACAACTTTTCCACTTAGTAATTTCTCCATTAAACTTATTATTTAAATAATTTATTTTGTATTCACTTTGAATTATAGTACACTCATCACTTTACTTTATTATTTACCTTCTAAAATCTCTTAAACCACTTTGACTACTTTGACCTTTTGGGGCTTCTAGATGACTCATGAGGGTTCTCCAACTTCACATGGCCATAACTCTCTAACCATTAAGAGTTATGTCACGTTCCACATACCATTGGAAATGGAATGACATGTACTATCCATATAGACTAGTCTTACCTGAAATATATCAAAACTCATACCATTATCCATTGAACAAACTTGGGTCCATTACCCAAACTTGGGTTCTCCAACTTCTCATTTCCATAAATCTTTAACCGTGAGGAGTTATGTGACATTCCACATACCACCGGAAATGAAATGACATTTACTATCCATCTAGATTAGTCTTACCTTCAAATATATTAAAACTCATACCCTTATAATAGTGCTACCAGAATTCACTACCATACTTTCTCCAAGGGTTGACATCAATCACTAAGGGTTGACATCAATCTACAATATCACTCTCCAATGGTTAACATAAATGACAACCAACAATCCATACCAATTGTCCATCAACCTAAGCCAACTATCTGACAATATCCCCCTTTGGAATTGATGGCAACAACAACATTGATGACAACACTTAGTCGTGATAACATTCATGATTATACTTATCATCAATGTTTATATATCTCCCCATTTGACATGAATGGAAAAGGGTATCTCCCTTTGGGGATGCTCCCCCTGACTGAACTCTCCTTGGGGTTTATCCCGCTGTCTACATTTCTTTGATTTTTCTTTATGTTTATAAGCCTCTAGTTACTCTCTCTCCCTTCACATGAAAAATATCTCCCCCATTGACAAAGGGTATCACTCTGAAGTCATATCACTCATTCTTCCTTTGTGACCATTGCTCCACATGGAACCATGCCTATGTGACCATCTCTCCCTTTGTCATCAATGGAAAAGGTATCTTTCCATCTAGGGCTTCTCCCCCTAACTGAACTGTTTGTGGTGATGGGTGTTCTATATGCACTAAAAACCCTCAATTAAATTGTCAAACCGGGGTAAGTAGACTTAGAGCTGTAGAAAAATATATGCCAAGGTAGAAGAGTTGGTAGTAGTATAGTCTAACTAAGGAAGTGGCTATCTAAAGGCTAATCTATTCAAGCAAAGCTATCTAATGAGAAAACCCTACTAAGAAACTTGAAACTATGTAACCTAAGTACTTTTGAACCAAGGATCGATGGATAGTTCTAGGAAAACAAGTGAAAACCATGCTTGAGCAAAACTAGTTGAATCATGGAAATACGGAAAGAACAACTATTAAGCATAACGATAAGAAAATAGAAAAAACAAACTACTTTAATTAGCCTACCTAAATTCAATGAGAAACTATCATGTGAAAGCAAGTAAATAAACAACTATACTATCAAAGAAAGAATAGACAAGTAAGCAAGTAACCTACTAAAGAAAGTAAACAATTAACTACTCTAAGATAACTTCTACTGCAAGTAAACTAATTAAGACTAATCATTGAACAACTAACTAAGCTAAGAGGCAAGTGAATTCTATTCTTAATTCAAATTTCAAAACTATTTCCAATTCATAAAAGGAAATCTATTTAATTGAAAGAAAGAAGAACTAACAACTAAACTTTCATCTATGATAAGAAAAACTGCTCTTTAATCTACCAAAGAAAAAGACTATCTATCCTACAACAAGAAGACAACTATATTTTGATTTATGAAAGAAAGAAACTATCTTTTAACCTATGAAAACTCAAATATAGTGTTGGTGGTTGTGTGAATGTCTTCAGTGTCTTATAATATCTCGATGGCACTTGAAAACAAAATATAATTCAAGTGGTAAAATATCAATACTGTTTTCAATAGCAAAGTGAAAGGTGTGGATTAAATAATCCAATGGGAACTTAGCCATTATGGAAACAATCATCAATTACCCTGCATATTCATGGAATTATTACTCATGTATTGACCATCAACAATATAACGAGATTTTAATTGTACTTCTATGCTATATAAGAAAAATTCATAAGTAAATTAAAGCATTAACTAAAAACTGGAATTGCAATCTAATTCTAGGAAAGAAAGTGCTTAAAGTGAAACTATGCTATATGTATTTTAACAATTCAAAGTGCAAGAAGGAAAATGCTTAAAAATAGAAATTAAAACATGACATATAAAACGTAAACTAATGAATACACTAACTAACAACTAGTTAAGAAAGATATACATAACAATGGAATAAGAAATCTACAATTAAAAATTGAAACTAGCCCTATCCATCCACCAAAGCCTTGTTTAAAAGAAGCATGAAATAAAACTATGTTCTACTCTGTTTTAACTTCTATTTTAAATTTGATTTCAAAAGCATAAATAAAACACAATCTAATATCTAATTGCACACGGGGTTAGTGTATGAATTTGCAAATTTGTTCCTAACTACAAAATCAATGCATATTAACACAAGCCTTCATACTAACCTACAAAAGAACTAAACAGTTAAGCTACAACAACAAATTATATAACAAAGGAAAAATAACAATGCATGTACAGGAAATGAGATAAATACATCTAAGCTATGAAATGCATAAACAACTTAAAGAACATTTACCAAACTGCTGGTGGGCCCCCCAACAAGTCATGGTCACTTCTCAAAGGCACACCATGAACTCAACAAATCGATTTCACCATTAAAACTCAAAAATGCAGCTTCATATCATTCTGGCAATTGAAATAGAAAAAAAAGAGGAAAATCGTATTTATCTCTAATCCTCTACTTCTTCTACTACTTCTTAACTTCTGTATGACCACCACGGTGGTATTTATAATATTTACAGACCAAGTGGTCGACCACTGGAGGGTCGAACCAGTTAAAAACAACAAATTACATTAATGGTGCCCTAACTGCCGAAATGGAGTGATCCAATAATCGCTCTGCTCAACAACCCAAACTGACTTGTCAAGAGTTCATTTGTTGGAGGGGGCAAGCAAGAGAAAAACCCATGTTCCTAATTCGCCCACCACTAGCCGCCAATACCATAACCGCTAAATCACCCACTATTTTTGTGTAGGACGAGGTGCTAGACGGAGTGCCCAATTAGGTACCGAATTATGTACTGGATGGAGTGTCGGACTAAGTGCCGGAAGCATAAACGTGATGCGATTTTGCGCTGTAACACCAAAAAAATGTGAATTAGATCCTTGGAAACATAAAAGACATAATGGATTGTACTCAAGATCAATATAAACCATGAATTATACACACCTGGTGTGGATCATACCATTTTGGCCCAAAATTCTTCAAAATGCTTCTCCAAAACATGAAAAAAACATATGTACATTCGAAAAAAGTATCTAATTACTATCATAAAACTGATCATATCTCGGGCCCAACATTATCCCCACACTTTCGATTTTCCAGGTCCCACTGCAAAAAAATAGAAATAACCCCTCGTGACTAGGCCTGTTGAGGAGGATCATCTTTGGAAGATTATCCTTCTTGTTGTGAAGACTTTGCCTTATGCCTCTTGTGTTTCTTCAGTTGTGCTCTGAGGCTGCGATTGGATTTGTTCATCTCAGTAACCAACCGTTGAAGGGAGTTAACCTTTGATTGGAGGACTACATTATCATGATGAAGGTGTGTGCCTATTGTCTTCTTTTCTTCCAACTATTGGAGGAGCCGAGAATTCTCTTTTTGTAGCTTCTCAATGGCTGGGGAAGAATCAATGATCTCGGAGGAAGGCTTAGATCCTTTGAGGGATGTGGAAAATCTATCATTCTTAGGATCTAGAGTAGGAATGGATGAAGTAGGAGTGATGGGGTATTGATAAGGAGAAGTAGGCTCTGATTTTGTCTTTCTTTGTGGCTCTAATCCATCCGCAAAAACTTCCCTAAGTCTCTTGTGAGGGCTCTCAATATTGGAGGACACTTGGATAGGATCTGAAGGCGGCAAAGGTTTTGCATAACATTTTGTTCTTGTGCTTTAGGTACTCTTTTGAAAGGGTCCTTTAGCAAATCGATTGGCTCCCCTCCTATTTGTGGGAATGATGGGAAAGTCTTGTTGAATTAATTCTTGGATATTTTTAGGTGTGGGATCAAGAGAAATTGAAGGTATCAAGGGGTTAACAATAGGCTTCTTTTGATATTTACTCTTGGTCTTTTTACCCGATGAGGAAATAGGGATATCAACAAGATTTTTGTATTGTTCCGGCAAAGAGAGGGTTTGTGCAAGGGGATTTGGAGTTCTTAGAGAGCGAGGCTTGGATGGAGAGATAGTTCTTAGGCTAAGTGGCTTTTTGCTAGTCTTAACTGTCAAGTGAGGGTTTGCAAATTGACATATAAGTGCATCCCAAGTTTTCCCCTGTTTCTCTAATTTAGATAAAACAAGGAGTTTGATCAATCCATGGTGAAAGAGGCTGTTGTGAGGGTTAGTTACATTCTTCCTCACTTGAGATGACATATTCTCCAAGATTTTTAGAAAATAGAAGGGGAAGTTCAAAGGTTTGTTGAACTGAAAATGAGTCAGCGATCTGAAATGACAAGATTTGAAAGTGGAGTATCTACCTTCACATGTAATCAACCTCATGATGGAAATGAGAGGGTTTATCAATTCCTCCTTTATCCATTCCCTAAAATATCCTTTTTCTCCTGAATATTTCTGGAATTCGGGCTTAAAAACCATGTTATAACTTGAGCGCGACAGCTAGTGGTTTTTGAACCTTTTATCTCCCATTCTTGGATGCTTCATGGCTGAAACAATGGACTCTTATGAGAACTCAAAGGAAAGAGACCACATGCATGTTTTCTTACCATCAAAATCGAGGGAAAATTGCATGGAGAGGCCATCATTGTGGCCTTGCAAGTTAGACAAAAATGGCCCCCAGCCTGTGCGCAAAAACACCTCTCTGCATTGTGCAAATTCGGGAATGGAAAACATATCTGCATAGGAAGAAGGTTCATACCTCTTGGGCATTGTGGAAGAGGTGAAATTCACCATGCAAGGGTGTAATCGGGCCAAGAGATGTCATGAATTAGGAATGGGCCGAACGTGATTTGAACAGGGGAAGAAATGGCATAGGTTGGTCATGATTTCTTAACAAGGGAGAATTGAGATAAAGATTACGCAGGGAAAATCAAATGGCAAGGGAGAATTGAGATAAAGGTTACCCAGCCTGAATTTGAATGCACCTATGGTGGATTTGGTTGCACAAATGTGTGCATGAGCTGCAATGTGTGGACAATTTCGAATTTGAAGGCTCGTTTTTGGGGGAAACTGTAAAGATGCGCAGTTAGATCAATGTCCAAGTCTTTTGAATTGGACATTTGATCATGAACATATTAAAGCATCTTCAATCAATTACCTGCAACCAATTCAATTGAATGTCATTGATTTCTGGTTACCTGGAATTTAGGATAGTTACTGGTGTGTAATTCATATGGAACTTCGTTCGACACCTCATACGACATTTCATATGGCACTTCATACAACACCTCTGTGTTAAATACATTTTCACCTCTTGTAATGAACAACCTGCAAATTTGAAATGTTTTTGACTATCACAATGGTCAATGAGCAGAGGCAGAATGCTCCCTTGTTGTTGATTTTTCCATCTTGCTCACTCAATCCTCTTGCATATGACATATAATGTCAAACCTACAGTGAACAGGTTATAGGAAGAACAAAACATGTACTTGTCAATCCTACAATGTACAACTTGAAATGAAAGGTAAGATGATAAAGAGTGGTCTATTAAGTATATGTTCAGTAATTTATAACACACAAGAGTTTAGCACTTCAAAAATAAAATGACTATTAATGTAATAACCTGTATCTTGGAAATAATACAAAAATTCTTGCAAATATTTATTTCTCCAGGCAATGGTCATTTGTCCACTCATGAACTCCTCCCCCACACCTAAGTATTGTGACACCTCACAATCAAAAGTATAGGAAACCAGTCAATTCCCCCAATACCGAAGATTTATAGTATGTCAAGTGGAAAGATAAATTTCATAGATTAGACTGACAAGACGGTTAGAAGATGACCCTACCTATAGGATAAGAGATCATATATATAGATAAGAAGAGGTAGGCAAGAGAGTTTCAAGATAGTCTTAGAGTTATTTCCCAATGGCAAGTTTATGGAGTTCATTAACCTTATCTTAACCATGCATACTTCATTTCAGCTTTGTCTACAAGTAATGTCATAAATCAGGAGAAGTTTAAATTTATTATTTATTTATTTTCAGATTACCATCCTTGCTAGGTAGAATGCCTCGCTGCCAGCGAGCCTGTTCAGTACTCTAACGGGTTTACCTAGTCATACCATAGGATGGTATCTGCTTCCAGTAGACCTGTTTAGTATCCTAATAGGTTAGCCTCTTACACCCTCAAAGACTGGCCCTCCATCTTTTAAGATTTCAGTATAATATTTCTTTATGCAAGAAGATGGGGGGACAGCTCTGAAAACAACTTTTTCTTTCTTTTTTTCAATTGGGATGGTATTTATTTTAGACTATGACTTTTCTTTATAATACTTAATGATTGTCCCAATGTAAGGGGTACTTAAGAGGACGTGGCCTATCTACAGATATGATATAATCAAGCTATTTAGTGTGTAGTGGATGGTACCCTTGAGAAAGAACAGAAAGGTATCTCTAGGCTCAACTCACTTTCTTCTTTTGTAGTTATTTTGATGTTTCCATGACTAACCTCTAATTATACCTCCTTGTTAATCTTTGATAAATACACTTTACTCACTTACTCAGGTTTCTTGGAAAACTATACGAGAGACCTCTAGGCTTGATATTTATGGTATCACTTCCTTATACAGTGGTGAAGAGTTTCAAGAGCAACTGCTTTAGAATGCCTTAAAAATAAGATTTTTTGCAAAAATATGGCTAATTACGGTAAGTCAATATTCATTTGATGCTTTAGCAGACACAAAATTCAAGTGTAACAATGTTTTGAAGAAATATCCTTGAAACTGTGTACTCCTGGTGAAATAAATACTTACAAAAATTTCTGGAATTGCCTTATTAACAAAATTCAAAAACTATTTACATATGTATAGTAGAAAATTCAGAAAATGTTTCAAGAACAAGGGGGGACTTCCCCATATACTAAGGCCAATGCTTTGTTAGTTGACATGACCTATAGAAAATCTTCTTTGGAAACGCGCTTATGATAAAATTTGAGTCGGTGTCCATTTACTACAAAGGAAACTTGTCCATCGTCAATTGTTTTAATTTTTACAGCTCCATTTTCATATACAGTGTCTACCTCGTAAGGGCCTGACCATCGAGTGGTGAGTTTTCCTTTGAAGGTTTTGAATTGGGAATCAAACAACAAAGCCCAATCACCAGGTTCAAAGTTTTTCTTCTTAATAAACTTGTCATGCCACTTGCTCCTCTGGTTTTGGACTAATATAGTTCATTGGATGTCATCTTTCCGGATTTCATCCAAGTCATTCAATTGTAGGGCTCGTTTCTTCTAAGCCTCATCTAAGTTCAATCCTAATTCTTCGTCAATACGGAAGGTCCTTATTTGGAATTCTATTGGTAGAAGTACTTGTTTCCAGTACAATAGATCATAAGGGGTATGCCCAGTGGTATTTCTCAAGGTGGTCTGGTATGCCCACAAAGCCTCTGGGAGCCTATCAGCCCAATCTTGGTGATGTAATTGAACAATATTGGTCAAGATGGATTCCAGAACTTTGTTTGTGGATTCTACCCGACCATTGGCTTGTAGGTGGTATGGAGAATATTTACGGTATTTAATCCCATATTTCTCTGTTATCTCTCTCATCAGCTTGGAAGTGAATTGAGTGCCTTGGTCGGTAACAATTTACGAGGAACACCGAAGTAGGTAAATATGTCTTCATAGAGGAATTCGACAACAGAATTCTTTGTAGCGTTGAATAGGGCTTTTACCTCTACCCACTTGGTGGCATAGTCTGTACAAACCAAAATATAGTTCTTCTTATGGGACATGGGTGACATTGGCCCTACAAAGTCAAGGGCCCATTTTTCGAAGGGTTTTATCATAACTTGGGAACACAAAGGCATTTATATAGCTGACGTAGGTCTTTCTATCCTTTGGAAACTATCACAACTTCTCACATATTTGGCAGCATCTTTGAAAATTCTAGGCCAATAGTAACTTGAATGTAACACCTTATATGTTGTAAATTTGTGAGAAAAATGGCCACCACATGGTCCATCATGAAAACTTCATAGTATTTATGGTACTTCATCCTCTCAGACACATCTACCAATAATCAAATCAGGGCCTGTGAGAAAAAATATCATGACCAATCCAAGAGTAATTAGCACTCTATGTAATAATTTTCCGCTTTTCATGAGGTGACAAATGAGACAGTAACTTCCTAGTAGCCAGATAATTTTCTATATCTGCAAACCATGGGGTATTGATAGAAATGGAAAAGAGGTGCTCGTCTGGGAAACTATCATTTACAGGGATATCATCATAGTCATTTTTTATCTGGGAAAGAAAATCATCTACTACATTATCCTTTCTAGGTCAGTCAAGCATAGTGATATTAAATTCTTATAATAACATGAGCCACCTAGTAACTTGACCATTAGTTATAGGTTTATTCATGAGAAATCTAATGGCAGAATGATCTGTATGTATGAATATTTCCTAACATGTAATCTAATGACGAAACTTATTGATAGCATGAACAACTACCAAGAATTCCTTCTCGGTAACTATGTAGTTCAACTCGGCAGGGGACAAGTTCTTTCTTACAAAATAAATGGCATAGGATTGTTGGTCCTCTTTCTGCTCTAATACCCCTCCTATTGCAATGTCGAAGGCATTAGTGGATATATGAAATGGGAGAGTCCAATTGGGCCCTCTAAGAACTGGTGCCACAGACAACTTAGCTTTTAGGGTTTCAAAGGCAGTTTGACACTGCTCATTCCAAACAAAATCAAAATATTTTATTAACAATCCAAACATAGGTCCATCAATCTTTGTAAAATTTTCAATAAACCGTCCGTAATATCCGGCATGTCCAAGAAATATTCTTACCTCTTTTTGAGTTGTGGTGGGTGGAAGTCTGACAATGACCTCAATCTTTGCAGGATCAACTTTTATCCCTTCAGATGAAACATGATGTCCTAGAACCACTCCTTCAGTTAACAACATTTTTCATTTTTCATGACTTAAAGATAGGTTCATTTCCTGGCATCTGATGAGGCATTTTTCTAAGTTGTCTAATGCTTCCTGGTAAGTGTTACCATACACTATGAAGTCATCCATGTATACCTCCACACAATCATGAATAATATCGACAAATATCCCTAATATTTCTCGTTGAAATGTGGCAAGAGCATTACACAATCCAAATGGTAAGACCCTATAGGCATCAGTGCCCCAAGAACAAGTAAAGGTAGTCTTGTACTGGTCCTCGGGTTCTATAAGAATCTGATTGTACCCATTGTACCCATCTAGAAAGGAAAAATACTTCTTTCCAGACAAGGTATCTAGAACTTGCTCAATGAAAGGGAGAGGAAAGTAATCTTTTAGAGTGGCTTTGTTGAGTTCACATAAATCAACACAAATTCTCCATTTCCTGGTCACTTTCTTAGGAGCCACTACAAGTGGGGATACCCACTTACTATCAGATATGGGATAAATGAATCTGACATTTAACAAATTTTGGATCTCCTCCTTGACGATATATTTTGTTGGGTTCATTCTTCTTTGGGGTTTCCTAACAGGTGTTACTTCCCCCTGGGTATATATGTGATGGATGCATGTGTTAGGGTCTATATCGTTCATGTCAGTGTATTCCTAGGAAAATTCTCCTGATTTTTCTTTAAGGATATCTACTAACTTTTTATGTTGGTCTTTATCTAGCCCAGAGATTATATGTAAAACAATTCCTGGAATAATCTCGTAGGGAATAGTATAAGACATGGTAGACTCATCTATATCGAAGATAAAATATGGTGAAGACAAAATGGATGGGTCCAATTTTTCTTGAAATTCTTCCCCAAACATGTATTCAAATTGAGGAAAATATTGTGGAAAATCCACACATGTGATAGCATAAATAAACTGGTTTGGCACATTTTATGTTGTGTGCTCCTGAAGTGCCCATGCATGGTCACTTGGAAATACAGGTTCTTCCTAGTCCTCATTCTCATATGGACATTCAAGACACCATAGATTCTCCATAATAGGTTGAGCTGGAGGGAAAATGGTGAGCTTATGGATAGAGAGACCATTTCAGATGGTCATTTCCCCTTCTCTACAGCCAATAAATGCATTGGTTGTGGCTAGCCAAGGTCTTCCCAAAATGACGGGATGGCCTTTGGTAGGATCCTTTGAGTGAATGACAAGAAAATATGTTGGGTACTCCCACAAGGCTAAAGTAACCATGATATCATCTAAAATTCCTTAAGGTATAACCTTAGTCTTATATGCTAATTCCAAAATGGTTGGGGTAGGTTGAAGAAGAGGTTGTAACTGTAATTTTTCCAAGTAGTAGCGGTGATAACATTTATGGATGACCCTAGGCCTATGAGAGTGTTTCCAATCGAGACCTCATTAATGGTTATGGTCACTACGAGGTTTCCTGGGTTCCCATATTTCTATATCTTTGGCTACTCTGATATGTATTCAGAAAGATCTCCTTTCAAGTGTACTATAGGAGGGTCCTTCTGCTTCCTACTTGGATTCTTGATACACAATTCTTTGACTACCTTACTGTATATTGGAATGTATTTAATGGATTGAAGCAGGGGAATATTGACATAAATAGTCTTCAATTCATTCAAGATGTCAAATTATGGTCAAGTGGTAGGTTTCTCGATTACCAATTGGTCTGGATAAGGAGGGACCTTCCTAATTTGTGAAGGTTCATTTTGGGGAAGCTTGGGTTGTTACTTCTTCGAGATAATAACATATGCCCACCTAGTGTCATCCATGGGTTGTTTGGTGGTTTCTTATTCTTCTTCTTCTTGGATGACTACTGAAGGTTTCTGCTTATCCAGAACTCTTCTCGATCTTAGTTGAATTTCCTTTAATGGAACAAGATTAATAACATATGTCGGGAAGGCCTACATCTTAACATCATGAAGAAGTTGAGGGGGCTTATTATTGGGATTCAACACTGGTTGTTCCATTAATAGTGTTGGTATCGGGGATCTTGCATTTTTGTATTGTAGCAGTTGTTGTTGTGGAATAGGAGGTAAATGTGGTGGAACAAAACGTGGCAGAAGCTGCAGAGTGTTCGATGGGAACTGAGGATAAGGATGATTGGACATAGGGATAGGTGGCGATTGAGGGTTTCCTTGGTTATGTCCTCCTCTCCATCCTTGAAACAAAAGATGTTGGTACTGAGTAGACCATTGTTTCCAACCTGGTGAGTTCCACTATTGTTGTTGTTGATAATAGGGTGGAACTTGAGATTGTAGATTTGGGTATGTGGGTTGGTTCCTAGGCTTCCATGGCCTCCTCAGTGCATAAGAAGACTCCCCATGATCTCCACTCCTATAGATGGCTAATAAACCGGGAAATGATGGGCATTTCTCAGTTGAATGGTCTTTTGTACAGAAGCCACATACTGAAATGTTATCTAATGGGCATTCCCTTGAGGAATGTTGCCTCCTGCATCTTGGGCAATATATGCTCATTGTTGTACATTTTTCCTCCTATTTATTTTTAATTTTAAGGGTGTCCAATTGGGATCCTATTTTTCTTAATATGTATGTCTTGAATTTCTCTAAAAGGTTCCCTATCTCTGCTTAAGGTTCGATTGTAAGGGTCCCGAACATTCTTTCCTGTTTTGTCTCTACTCCTTGAGTAATTTTTACACATTTCACATATTTTGGCAAATGGTTTATAGGAGATGTAACGTGATGCCTTCAGGTTAAGCATCTCTAGATATTCTTCTAAAAATATTTTAAGGAAAAGAGCCCTAATTGAATCCTCTGGGAGGTCATGGTATTTTGACTTCTGGGAGATATAACCAAATCTTTCCATATAATTTTCAAGGGTCTCGTCTTCTAACTGTTGTATTTTAAAGATGTCATTATGAGACTCTTTGGTATTGCAGTAGTCTTGGTACTTCTTAAGAAATATGTCTTTCATGGCTTCCCAAGACCTAATACTAGATTCTCCCAACTCCATGAACCATCTTAGTGCATAGTCTTTGAGGGTGGTAGGAAAGAGTTTTAGTTTTGGGGCATCTTGTACATAGTTGTATCTCCTACTCAAGATGTCAAATTCAAATAGGAAGGTGTTTGGATCTTCACCGTTTTTACCATAAAATGTGGGCAGTGCTAAGAGAGGAATATTCTTCATGTTGACATTTGGAGTGGTGTCAAAAATCAGAAACCCGAAGATAGTTTCGGTTTGGTTTCCAGTTTCTTATTCCTTCCTGTGTCTTACATTGTTATGTTCCTCCTGATCATCCATATTGTCTTGGTTTCCAAAAAGAGAGTACCTAGGCGGTTTTATCTTTGAAGAGAACAAGGTTTCCCTTTGATGGAAAGGTATTCCTACATATTGGATGTATGGGACTCTACTGGAGCCAGTTGAGACAATTGGTGCCAAATTTTCTGTGTCAATTTGAGAGATAATTACATTGGATGAACTACCAAACAAAAGATTCACCTGTTTAGGGTCTATGATGTCTTCAAAATTAGGATCTCCTGGTGGTCGTGTAAACGAAAATGTGGTATTGTTTGGTTCTGCGAAAATCTCAAGTGGTCTTGCCTCCTGTCCCAATATGATTGATGCTTCAAATTCTTTTTCTATAGTTCTCCCTGTTTTAGTCTCTTCAGAGACTATTTTAGCTCTTTGAGTTGAGTTAGCTCCTTTTTTTCAGTATCAGTCTGCAGATTTTATAAGTGGAACGTCCCTTCAAACCAAAAAGGTCGGAAGGAACCTTGGTTGAAAGGTCTGATTTAGATATAATGTATCTACCTTTCAGATCTGTAGGTTTATTCATGAAAGAAAAAAACCAAAATACCATTGGGTTTGGGGGAGCTTGCAATAGAAGATGCGTAGGTTCTTACCTCTCGTATTAAAGTTCCCCTGCCAACAATCTAATGCTAAGGTCTAAGAATGATCTATTTCCTAACTACTTCCTACCTTGAGATAACTCCCTGGCAACGACACCAAAAATGATGGGTGTTCTATATGCACTAAAAACACACTAAATACCCTCAATTAAATTGTCAACCCGGGGTAAGTAAACTTAGATTTGTAGAAAAATATATGCCAAGGTAGAAGGGTTGGTAGTATTATAGTATAACTAAGGAAGTGGCTATCTAAAGGATAATCTATTCAAGCAAAGCTATCTAATAAGTAAACCCTACTAAGCAACTTGAAACTATGTAACCTAAGTACTTTTGAACCAAGGATCGATGGATAGTTCTATGAAAATAAGTGAAAACCTTACTTGAAGCAAACTATTTCAATCATGGCAATAAGAAAAAGAAACTATTAAGAATAACAATAAGCAAATAGAAAAATAAAACTACTTTAACTAGCCTACCTAAATTCAATGAGAAACTATCCTGTGAAAGCAAGTAAATAAACAACTATATTATCAAAGAAAGAATAGACAAGTAAGAAAGTAACCTACTAAATCAAGTAAACAACTAACTACCGTAAGATAAATTCTACTGCAAGTAAACTAATTAAGACTACTAATTGAACAACTAACTAAGCTAAGAGGCAAGTGAATTCTACTCTTAATTCAAACTTCAAAACTATTTCCAATTCATAAAAGGATATCTATTTAATTGAAAGAAAGAAGAATGAACAACTAACCTTTAATCTATGATAAGAAAAACTGCTCTTTAATCTACCAAAGCAAAAGACTATCTATCCTACAACAACAAGAAAACTATTTTCTGATCTATGAAAGAAAGACACTATCTTTTAACCTATGAAAACTCAAATATAGTATTGGTCATTGTGTGAATGTCTCCGGTGTCTTATAATATCTCGATGGCACTTGAAAACAAAAGATAATTCAAGTGGTAAAATATCAATATTGATTTCAATATCAAAGTGAAAGGTGTGGATTAAAAAATCCAATGGGAACTTAGCCATTACAAAAACAATCGTCAATTACCCTGCATATTCATGGAATTATTACTCATGTATTGACCATCAACAATATAACGAGATTTTAATTGTACTTCTATTCTATATAAGAAAAATTCATAAGTAAATTCAAGCATTAACTAGAAAATGGAATTGCAATCTAATTCTAGGAAAGAAAGTGCATAAAGTGAAACTATGCTATATGTATTTTAACAATTCAAAGTGCAAGAAGGAAAATGCTTAAAAACAGAAATTAAAACATGACATATAAAAGGTAAAATAACGAATACATTAACTAACAACTAGTTAAGCAAGATATACATAAAAATGGAATAAGAAATCTACAATTAAAAACTGAAACTAATCCTATCCATCCACCGAAGCCTTGTTTAAAAGAAGCATGAAATAAAACTTTGTTCTACTATGTTTTAACTTCTATTTTAAATTTGATTTCAAAAGCATAAATAAAAAACAATCTAATATCTAATTGCACATGGGGTTAGTGTATGAATTTTCAAATTCTTTCCTAACTACAAAATCAATGCATATTAACACAAGCCTTCATACTAACCTGCAAAAGAACTAAATAGTTAAGCTACAACAACAAATTATATAACAAAGGAAAAATAACAATGCATGTACAGGAAATGAGATAAAGACATCTAAGCTATGAAATGCATAAAAAACTTAAAGAACAGTTACCAGAGTGTTGGTGCCCCCCCCATCAAGTTGTAGTCACTTCTCAAAGGCACACCAAGAACTCAACAAATTGATTTCACCATTAAAACTCAAAAATGCAGTTCCATATAATTTTGGCAATTGAAAATAGCAAAAACAAAGGAAAATCGTATTTGTCTCTAATCCTCTAATTCTTCTACTACTTTTTAACTTCTTTATGAACACCGCAGTGGTATTTATAAGATTTACAGACCAAGTGGTCGACCACTGGAGGGTCGAACCACTTCTAAAAGCAGGAAATTACATTAATGGTGCCCTAACTGTCGAAATGGAGTGAATCAATAATCGCTCTGCTCAACAACCCAAACCGAGTTGTCAAGAGTTTAGTAGCTGGAGGGGGAAAGCAAGAGAAAAAACCCATGTTCCTGATTCACCCACCACTGGCTGCTAATACCATAACCACCAAATCACCCAACGTTTTTTTGTTGGACGAGGTGTTGGATAGAGTGCCAGACTGGGTACCGGATTGAGTACCAGATGGAGTGTTGGACTGAGTGTCAGAAGCATAAATGTGATGCAATTTTTCCCTGTAACACCAAAAAAATGTGAATTAGATCCTTGGAAACATAAAAATGTAATGGATTATACTCAAGATCAATATAAAACAAGAATTATACATACTTGGTGTGGATCATACCATTTTGGCACAAAATTCTTCAAAACGATTCTCCAAAACATGAAAAACACATATGTACATTCGACAAAAGTATCTAATTACTGTCATAAAAATGATCATATCTTGGGCCCAACACGTGGGGATACTCCTCCTGACTGAACTCTTCCTGAAACTAATCTCCCAACCTAAATTGTCCTCTTTATGGTGCTTCCTCCTGTAGATCTAAGACATATAAGATAAGCATTCAAAATAATTCATTTTGGAGTAGAAATTACTTATAGTCTCTGGCGTAGATACTCAAAGGATTCCCGTGGATTTTTTTTTGTAAAGATGTGTGCCACTTGTTCTTTTGTGCACTCATATTCAACTCTGATGTTCTTCTCTGTAACATATTCCCATAGAAATTGATACTTTATTGGAATGTGCTTTGTCTTGGAGTGCATCATCGGGTTCTTTGAGATACTAATGGTGCTTGTATTATCAAAATAGATTGGAATGGGCTCATCATACTCAACCTATATATCTGTTAGAGTTTGTTTCATCCATAGAACGTGTGTACAACATGTTTCTGTTGCAATATACTCTGCCTCGGCTGTAAATAAGAATATTGATGAGTGTGTCTTTCTTAACCACGATACTAAACACTCACCCAAGTATAATGTTGCTCCATTGGTGCTTCGTCGATCATCAATGCAACCTGCCCAATCTTCATATGTGTAGGTAATAGGTGATATATACTTTACTTTTGTATACCATAATCCAAACTCTTATGTTCCTTTGAGATATCTGAAAATCCTCTTTACTGCTAAGACATGTGATTCCTTTGGTGTTGCTTGAAATATTTCCACCTGTCCAACTGCCTACATTACATATGGTCTGGATGCTATCAAGTAAGCTACCAATCAATGACATGTATTTCCTCTGGTCTTTAGACTTTGAATCATCATCTTTTCTCAACTTGCAACTGGTTTGCATAGGAGTGGTAACTGGTTTACACTCTTCCATTCTGAACTTATTTAGCATTTATATGATATACTTAATTTGAGAAATAAAAATTACTTGGTTACTTTGACATATCTGAATACCCGAAAAGAATGATATGTCTCCAAGTAATGACATTTCAAATTCATTCTGCATGTCCTTTGAAAATATCTAGCTTAACCTGTCATTATTACTTCCAAAAACAATATCATCAACATAAATTTCAATTAATAAAATACTACCTTGAGTTACCTTGATGTAGAGGTTGTTGTCTTCACTTCCTTTCCATAGCTCATAGGGTATTTTTTCATTGTTGCTTCTGAGCATTACTATGTTTACTCAAACTCCGCAAGATGCTCATAGGATGGTTCTCTAGTCTGTCTCAGCTACTACATAGACTCCCCCTGTCTATTATTCATATAATCTGGGAGTCTCTAAGTCGGATGGATCAAAACAATTCTTGCTTTGATGTGTATTCATCACCATATTCATTGGTAGATTCATCATATCTACGAGATCTGACTTATTTCTTTCTATCTCTGGATTAATCTCTCACTACAGTTCCTGAAAGTAAAATCTCTTGAACCTATTCCTTATTTACCTGTCCTTCTTTTCTTTCAGTTATTTTCCAAACCTTTATGTATCCCTCATGTTTCCTTTTCTCTGTATAATTTTCTTCATCTTGTTTTATTTCCAGTCTTGCAATCTCTGGGACCTAGTCTTTTTTCACCTGTTCTTCGTGTTTTAAACAACCACTGTCAACATACCAACCATGCTTGTTTTTCTTATCTTGTAGAGCAAGTGTGCATTCTTCATTGCTATATTGATTCTGGTTTCTTATACATGTTCTCTTATAAGGCTCCTGTCAGTGACTGTTGTTGTTATGTTGTGGTTCTCTAGGAGGGACTGCCATTCTACAATATTTGGCCATGTGTCCAAGGTTATTGCACTTGTAACATTCCACTTTAGTGCTCAATGATTCAAACCTATTGTATCTTCTTCTCTATGTTTCAATAGAACTTCTTGGATAACCATTTTTTTTTATGTCTTTCAAAGTTGTTTATGTTCCTGCTATTAGCTCTACAACTTACATATTTATGTCAAAAATTATTGCATGCATAAAATAAACCAAAAAATATAGTTTGATACCTAGGAGTTGAAGATATTCTTAAAGGAGTTACGCTTATGAATCCTTCTTCTTCCTAAGTCCTATTTGTTTCTTTTGGTCATCGATTCTGAAATCTGAATCCTCTCGGTGGAGGAGTGTACCTGTAATCTTCATTGTAGGTCTTCCTACCCCCTTTGATTGTTTCTGCATAAATTTTTCGATATGTTTCTTGTTCTATTTCCTTGGATCTTGATCCATTTTCTATATTATTGTATCCAAGTCCATACTTGTCATGATTAGGCCTTTGAATGTTGATAATGTCATCCAAAACTTTTGAGTTGTTCTGTATATTTTTCTGTTGAAGATCCTTTCTCAATGTGACAATCGTTGCTTCCAAGTTTCCAATGATCCCATCTCTTTTTTCTAACTATTCTTTGAGTGCTTCTTAAATTCTTTTATATTATTCTATTTGAAGCTTCAATTCCATGATGATTTTCTCTAGTTCTTGACTATCTTCCTTCTTGTCTAGTTTTGCTTGTAGCTTCTTGTTTTTCCTCTTTTCTCTTCTTATAAATTCTATTACAGTTAATAATTCTTCTTGGTAGTCAACTTCTGCCTCTTCCTATTCTTCTTTAGTGTTTTCTTTATCATATTCTTCTACTTCCATGAACGTAACTCTTTTCGTCTCACTGTCACTGACTTCATATTCATCTAATGAGGAGATGTCTTCTTTGGTGCATAAGATTTTCTTGAAAAATTTCTTTGTGGTTCATTTGCCTTTATATGTTTGTTTTCTATTTGAGTAATCTTCATCATTCCTATTATTTTTCTTGTGAGAACATTTGTTATAAAAATGACCAATACCATCACAATTAAAACAAATCAATGGAAGATTACATGTATATCTATCGTTGGTTCCCGTGTTCAATCTCTTGACAAAATTGTCCATTTATTCATCATCTTCTAAGATGTCACTTCTGATGCTATGTTCTTTTTCTTTGACCTTTTGGATGCTTTGAAATATTTTTCTTTTATATCTAGATTTTCCTGTTCATTTCTCATTTCATATGCTGTGAAGATTCCATGTAGTTAGGCCACACTTATTAAGTCTATATCTTCTCTTTCTTATAGTTTTGATATCCTAGGATCAAATCTCATAGGAAGAGATCTTAGTACCTTTTGAACAATTATAGATTCTTTAATTTATTCTCTCAATCCTATGATTTCATTCACTGTTTCATCGACTCGTAATAAGTAAGATGCAATATTCTCATCTTCCTTCATCTTTAGTTGTTCGAACTAGGCTCTATAAGTTTGAAGCTTTGTTGCTTTCAATTTTGAATCTCGTTCATAAATATTTTAATGTTTGTCCCAAATATCTTTAGCGGATTTACAATGCATAAATTTGGTGTATACCGATTCACCAAGACCATTTAGAAGTGCATTTGTGGCTTTGGAATTATTTTGAACGATTTTTATTTCTCTTTCACTTGTTCGCGGAACTACTGGTTCTTTGTAACCATCTACTACATATTTCCAAATTTCAAATCCCTATGCCTGTATATATGTCTTCATCCCTTTGCTCCAGATTGCATACTTTTTTCCACGAAACTGTGGTATTCCATGTTTGTACATGTTGTTTCTCTCCATGATATACCTTTCAGTGGTTAAACCGATTCTTGAAGGCACCTGCTCTGATACCTATTGTTGGATTACTAAGAGAGGGGATGAATCAATAATAGAGCAATTTAATCTTTTTTCACCATAAAATGCAAGTGTTATATCAATGTAGCATTATCATCTAATAGTTGCAGAGTAAATAAATAATGAACAAATGATAAATCACACACATACAAACTACACCAGTGTTTTAGATGGAAACTCAAAGTGAGAGAAAACCACATAATGCTTTTTCTTATATGTATTTAAGAATTACATTCATTGGAAGCACCAACTTCCTTTGTTTTACAACTACAACTGGAAGGAGGCTCCAACCCCCTAATTTCTCAAGCTACAACCTGAAGGAATATCCAACTCCCCATTTCTCTAGCTACAACTAGAACAAGGATACAACCCCCTATGTTCTCCAGCTACAGCCACCTATCCTTGCCCCCGTCCAACCACCCTAACGTAGAAGTAGAATAATGGAACCACTGTCACACAATCATTCTAAGATATATTTTTGTAAACTTGTACCAATCAACTTGCACCAAAAAACCTGTACCAATAACATGAACCATGCATCAACCTGTGCCTGAACTTGTAATCAACATGTACCATAAACATGTACATCAACCATGCACCAACTTGTACCTCAACCTGTAATGAACCTTGATTATTAAGTATAATTAATTTAATAATATAATCCTAAAAAACTAGCTAAACTATATTTATGTATTAAAATAACATTTATAATTGATTATTATTAATGAGTTAGTCATGATGGTTAATGATTCATTTAAATATTAATTAAGTAAGTAAGTAAGTAAGTATTAAATAAAAGGTGGAGAATAAAATAAAACATTAAATTAAGTTGCGTATACAAGAAGGGATAACATAAGAATCCCGAGAAGATAAAATAATTAATGGGAATGGATAAGGGTAATTAAATGTAGGGATAAGGAATTTAATGGAAGGAAGAGTCGGTGATGGAGGGATAAGGAGGGGAAAGTTGGAGGGAGGATTATGCTATGGGGAGTTGGGAATGAATTTGGGGAGAGCAGAGGATTGACAGAGTGAAACTTGGAGTGGAGTTTACACAGTGCACAGGGGGTTGCTGGGGGTTTTGGGCTCGGAGGGCTAGGATATCCGTTGATATCCTAGGGCTAGGAGCTAACTAGTCGATAGGGAGGTCGGTATTGGGTAGTGTTCTAAGAAAGATGTGGACAACAGGAAGAGTTTTTAGCATCAGATTTAAGGTATTTCTCTAAAATTTATGCATTGTTGTATTATGTTAGAATTTTTTTTATTATTCATTGTAAAATTTGAAGTTACGGAAGTTACTGTTATAAATGACTGTGTTATGAATTACTCTTAGTTTATCAAAATAATTTGATGTAAAATTTAAAACCATCTATTACATATGGTATCAGAGCCCTGGTTCAAAATCTGGAACCAAGGGCCTACCTACCCACCTACCTACCTGCCTACCCGATTTAGTAATGGAATTGCACCCACCCAAAAATTTGATAGATCTTAGTTTAAGATTTTTTTTAAAAATTGATTAGACTTTATTTTTATTATTGTTATTTTTTTTTATGTTATCTAACATAACGCTAACGTGAAAACATCTCTCCCATACTGGGCTATAGCGCACCTCGCTACTCTCGGTGCAATGACTTGAGTGCTGAGCATTGTAGTCCATGTGAATTTCTAACAAGTTTGACAGATATATGTTTTATGTGACCTCTCACAAGGATTGCTACAAATTGAATGGTGTTATTTA